>JBAMJV010004877.1:0-25827 GCA_037951105.1 Echinarachnius parma | reverse complement strand
ACGCAGAAACTCACATTTTCATCAACATAATCAACCACCTGCCAGTTTTAGCACATGTCAACAAAGATCAACGATCAATATACACCAATCTTATCATATGTACTTTGAGAAAAGGAACTCAACGTCCGACGCGGGTCACTGAAGAGCTAAGATGGCAACAACATCCCATAGGAAGAAAGTGGAGGTGGGTTTATGGTAGCCCCCGAACCGCTCCGTACTACATGGAACCAACATATCAGACGGATAGTGGCGCCAAGATGCTTGCATACAAGTTTAAACACTTGCGTACCAGTAGTATAATATTCTACATCACCGTTCATAATGGACTACAAACTATTGTTTTTTTAATTCTAAGAGGCTAAAGAAGAGGAATTATCGTATAAAGGTTGAACAAAATCGGTCACTGTATATCTAATTTTCGTTGCCTCTTCTTATTTGTTTCAGTGAAATTAACGTGACTAAAGGCCCCTGAGACACCATTCATAGTGTTATTCACCGATTGACCGCTCCACGATGTCAAAGAAGTAAGTTATATGCCCGTTGTTTCTATGATTCCCTTTGCAAATAATAAACTATAACCTCCAATTTAGTTTATTTCCTTCCATTCGCAATAACAGTATCAACAAAAAATATATATCAACCAGTTTATTTCATCAATAATTTAACATAAACTTACATTTCAGTCTAATTGTGTGGTCATCCATTGTTTTTGCTATTTTGGAAAACAGACCTCGCTATTATTAATTGATCATGACATTTCATGCATGAACAAGTACACCTTTAATTTATACCCTGCATTCTATACGGGCCTGCTAGTGGGGACAGGTAAAATGTTTGTTGCTCAGTAAACCGTAAAATTTGAAATGGAATTAGGATGGAACTAAGGTAGCGGGTTTATATGATTATTGGGTGAGGTTAACACGATTAACGTGTTTATTGTGTCTGCAAAGCGTGCGAAATTGTATTGTTATTGTTTGTTACTGTGTAGTTTTGTACTTGTAAACTATTCCTTTGGTTGTTTTTGTATGTTAAGCGCTTTGTATCAAATGTGTGAAATGCGCTATATAATTAATATAATATATAATTAATTTGGATGCAAAGAAATGCATTTTAATTCACGGAAGGTCTTATTACGTAATCGCGAATCGTCTCGCTTTAAATTGAATGAAAATTTTGCGAAAAAAAAACACGTTTTAATTCGAATGCAAACAAAATGTTTTTGAATGACCGTTTTATGAATTCAAATGCTAATAAAAGAATTTGATCAATAAAACACAGCTGCGGTGACAGAATCGGCACATGAAATGAATTCGTTCGGCTTACTTACAAAATTGGCCGAGAAATCCTATATTAATCTTCATGGGTAGGTACGTACCTACCCATGAAGATTACGTACGTGCGTATATTGCCATATGCGCACGGGGGCCGAGAATGAACGCGCGGTGCGGGAGGAACCAGCATACGAACAACGCTAAGGCAGTTAGCTAGTCTGGGGTACACGTCTGATCTCCGACAGAATATGTATTATGTTCCGTTTTTCTTGGGCGTATATGGTTGCACACACATACGCTTACACACATGGTCTATAACCCGTCAACATTACCCCACCCCCCAAAAAAAACAAACAAACAAACAAAACAAAACAAAACAAAAACAAAACGCAAAAAAGGGGAAACAAATACAATTAAAATTAAAATTAAAAATAAAGGAGAAATGAACAAGTTGAACACACACAAAAAATTGAAAATTACATAAAAACAAAATCATGCTTTAAACAAAATTATAAACATGGGACTGGTTTCGGTTTTTCCGAATATTCTCTTCAGATAAAAGGCATTGTTATGATTGAAGTTTTCGGATTAGAAAGTCCCCTTGCGTGATAAAACATCACTGCATTTACGCCCATTACTCACTTACCATGACATTGTCACACATCTAGACAAATCAGATCGCAGAAATACATACTTTTATCAACATAATCAACCATCTGTCAGTTTTTGCACATGTCAACAAAGTATTAACTATTGAAATTAAGATAAACTAAGTTGATCAAGCACAGGCAAACAGTTTTAAGAATACGTCCATGTCACACCCTGATATGACCAATGATCAAACTCATCAATCTTCTCATAATACTTTGAGAAAAAGAACTCAACGTCCGACGCGGGTCACTGAAAAGCAAAGATTGCAACAACGTCCCCTTGGAGGTGAGTTTATACAATGGTAGCCCCCGAACCGCTCCTCACCACATGTAACCAACATTTCGGACGGAGAGTAGCACCAAGATGCTTGAAAAAAAAGTTTTAACACTTTTGTACAAGTAGTATAATATTCTACATCACCGTTCATAATGGACTACAAACTATTGTTTTTATTCTAAGAGGCTGAAGAGGAGGAATGATCTTTTAAAGTTTGAACAAAATCGGTCACTGTATATCTAATTTTCATTGCCTCTTCTTATTTGTTTCAGTGAAATTAACATGACTAAAGGCCCCTGAGACACCATTCATAGTGTTATTCACCGATTGACCGCTCCACGATGTCAAAGAAGTAAGTTACATGCCCGCTGTTTCTATGATTCCCTTTACAAATAATATACTATTACCTTCAGTTTAGCTTATTTCTTTCCATTCCCAATAACTGTATCAACGAAATTATATATATCAACCAATTTATTTCATCAATAAGTTAACATAAACGTTCATTTTACTACATAAACATGTACAACTAGCATTCATAATTATTTGGGAAAGAAAAATGCAGAAGACCCTTATCGTAAGCTAGAATATGGATTGAATACACATTTATTGAACAGTGATTTAATCATACCAAAATCAAGGGGGTGATTATTAGTGTGCTTTGAAAAGGTGTATAAACTTGTTGAATTATCATTTTCCAACTTGAATCTTAGATTTCTAAATCTCTTTTTCCTAAATAGTGAAAATAGAATCGTCCCAAATCAAAATTGTTACCATTTAAATTGTGTTCCTCGTTTGTCAGCAACATAAATTTTCGTGCAGAAACATAATCATGGCAGTGGTCATGTGATCAACATGTCCTAAACTCCCATTGAACTAAATATTGCTAGTTCTCCAGATATTGTCCTATTTCTAACCAAGTCACATTATAACAGTTATTAATATTTGCCGAAAAATCTATTTTTTAGACTGAAATTGCAAAAACCTGAAAGCATTTACTCAAATTCAGTCAAATTTGGGGGAATTGTTCTTTGTTTAGATTCATGCTGAATTTTCGAGGTACCCCTATAGTAGACCAAAATATCAAAAGTTTAAAGGGGTAGTTTAGTTTTGGTAAGGCTGAACTTTAATAACCAAACCTGGACAGTAACCTTATAAACTAATAGTAATAACTCCACCATGCTCAAAAGTAATACAAAATTACAAACGACTAAGTAAAAAGCACGTTATCATTAAAAAAGAGCCATTTAAACACAAGAGGGCGCTTCTAAAAAGGCATCGGTTTCAACCATTTTCCATACAAAATTATGCATGTGCTGTTTGATTGAAATAATGATTAAATAGAGAAATCATCAACAAATAATTAAAAAACGATTTTGAAAATGTTTGTAAAAGTGCTAGCATTTTTTTAATTTTTTGAAAAAACGTCTAATTATTTGGGCCCCAAATAATTATAAGATCAGATAGATTTATTGATATTTCAGCCGTTTCTGGGTCGATTTTGACCAAATAAAGTTTATTCTGCCATTAAAAATGCATGTTCTCTCAAATTCGACACTCAGTTTTTCATTACCTCACAAAAAAATTGTGATGTGCAGCGCCCTCTCTACCAAAACTAAACTACCCCTTTAATATTAATTTTCTGTTCTTTTAAGGAATAATTATGTCCTTTTTACTTTGAAGATAGCTGAATAACATATAAAAGCTATCATTCATTTGCGAGTGTATCATAATATTATCTATTTTTACTGTAGAGAACGTGCATGCCTCTATGCTTCTGAGGAGATGCGTTTGAAATGTGGCCTTGCAAAAATGATAAAATTGTATTTTCTCTAATTTATTGTTCTTAAACTCTTATTCCAATGGTATTTTAGTTTTTCCATATGATAAGCTTTATAGCAAGGTTTGTAGGGGGTGGCTTCTTTGGCTGGAAAGATATCCAAAATACTATGTCAAATACTACCCCACTGGGGCTCTTAAATAATTAGTTAGAATTATTGTTGCAGATAAAATCTGACGATACAAATAATACATCTCATACATTTCTAGCAAATGTTGATAATTTTGTTTAAGAGTTACTTTTGGTTTAATAATAATATTGTTCTCTTTCTTTGATTATGATATTCCAGGAATACCAATTTGTCCGGAGACAAACAAGATAAGGGAAAGGGTGATGACAAAGTTTTACCTCCACAAATGACAAATGACCAGATCGAGTTCTCCCAGACGCTGGACACTAAACAAATATCAGACTACTTTCTAAAATACTACCAACAAAATCTCACCAGTCTGTCTGGCGCGCTTACTGAAGGTAATACATTTAGCCATTTGCATGGGCGTCAACAGGCGGGGGACGGGGAGACATGCCCCCTTCCTCCACACACACACACACATATTTGAAAGTGGAGAGGATTGTCCCCCTAATTGTTCATACATAGTGTATGTTTGATTCCAAAGATTTCATTGAATATTATGTGAAATATATGTCTCAGGCATCGGCGAACCCAGAGGGCGTTTAGGAGGTTCGACCCCCCCCCCCCCCCTCCCCTCCCTTTACAAAAATGTACACCCCCATCGAAAAATCTTCACCGACACCCTCCTCCCCCCCCCCCTTCCAAAAAACTTCACCGACGCCCCCTTCAAACAAATTTTCATCGACACCCCGCCCCCCCCCCCCCATCGAAAATCTTCGTCGACGAAATAACCCCCCTCCCCCTCCCCCCCCTTGAAACAAATCCTTGTTACACCAGTGGTCTCAGGTATGCTCCAAAACTGCAAAGCTCCCTACAGTTGGTGGGGGAACACCCTCCACCGATCGATCGCTTCGCTCCCTCGTAATGCCCCCCTCCCACTTGTGAGAATTTGTTTTGACGCCCTAGGCCCTTTGATGGACAAGCTTTCGTGTCTGAATGTCAGAAAGTCATGATACCGTAGAACACCATCGTCAAGCACCCCCCAAGCACCTATACGCATCTTGCTTTTAAAGACGTTTCCATGAGATTCACCTCCATTATTATCCTCATGAATATTCCTCACCATTATTTTCATTCATGATTAAAGTTTCCCGTTTGGACAGAGAGCGGGCGCTCTTTAAAAGAAAGATGCATATAGGTGCTTGGGGGTGCTTGACGATGGTGTTCTACGGTAGTCGAAATAATGTCACTGAAAGTGTTACATATATAGACAGATATATATGTTTATCCCGCATACTACGTAATACACTATTCTGGTAAACACTATACAAATAAAGGTTTTAATTTGTAGCCGTAAGGGGGCATACCCGAGACAGACATTTCACATATATGTAGTGACAATTATGAAATCAAACATTAATGATGCAGATTTGAACCTATATTTGTGTTGTGTATAGTGGACTTGGAACGTTTTGAGGAGCGTATTAAAATGAAACAAGATAATACATTACACATGCAATTTTGAAGACCATTTGCTCATAAACTAGTATTTATATGTGTATAAATAAAGCATGTACTAGTCTACAAGCCTCAATATATAGGGTGGCTAACAAAAAAAGGAACGGGGCACTTCCTAAAATAAAGTAACAAATATGCTATGTCCATCGGGTAGAGTGTCTTTTCAAATGAACAACGATACCAAGAACAGTCAATTTGGTCGTGTAGGTTTTGTTTTAGGGCGCTGTGAGTCAGGTTCTCTTTTTTGTAAATTGTTACCGAGCCAGTGCTTGATAAATCGCACGTATCGCCTTTCATAGCGTTGAACAATCCGCGACATTGTTAGTCTGCACTCAGTCGTGTGCCGATATAATGGGCATGGTCTTTGAATGGTATTACCGGCAGGGAGTTCGATTTATCAAGCACTGGCTCGGTAAAACTTAGCAAAAAGGAAAACCTGACATGGTGTCACTCACAGCGCCCTAAAACAAAAACTACACGACCAAATTGGCTGTTCTTGGTATCGTTGTTCATTTGAAAAGACACCCTATCCGATGGACATAAACATGTTGGTACTTTATTTTGGGAAGTGCCCAGTTCCGGTTTTTGGGGGCCACCCTGTATGGTCATGACAGTGGCACTTTAAACAGAGCATGTATACAACCGAGAAAAAGCATATTCCTGATGTAAATTTCAAAATTAACACTTTTTTACAGCCTATTTGAAATAAATTTCCTTTAATTCCTTTGAATTGTGATGCACAATTCAATAGTTTGGTCTTAATGTTGTTATGATAATTACTAAAACTCAGCATAGTATTAAAAAACGTATCCCTTTCCATTTCAGATTTTAAAGCAGATATCTTTGAACAACTTAAGGCAACCGGACTTACCGCCAACATGCAATTGCCTGGCCAAGGGTAAAGTATGCCAATATAAATGCTACGATTCTCGTATTATTTAGTAATGCCTAGGTCACAGAATGATGCTCCGATTTGGGAAAAGGTGCCCGTACGATGACACTTTTAGGGGAAATCTTGCGGGAATGTCGTTGCATTTTCCTCGCCTTACGACGTCGTGGGAAGAGTTAAACAACAAATTATGCATCTTACGATTTTCACTAGCCGTAAGCCCGTAAACACGTCGTAGAGAGCATCGTAATGGCACATCAGGGGAACCGCAAGGGCACTGCACGGGCCCCGCATCATTTTTTCCTGAATATTGTTCGATTTTGATAAAGAATTTTGGGCCACTCAAATCGAATGGTAGTCGTAAGATTCCAAACTTATTGTAGAAAAAGTACCTTGCAATGTCCGTACGAGTACCGCACCCCCAAAGTTTTTGCCCATACCTTGGCGAATATGTGATTGCTACGCAAAGATGCCGCAAACATCGTACGATAGCTTAATTTTCAAAAATTGTAAAAATAAAAAATTGTAAAAATAAAAAAAAAATCGTGCGGCACCCGATGCATTTGTGACCTACCTTTATATTCATGGGTGCCAAAGTAAATTGCAAAAATCCACTAGACCCACTTATTTGAACAAACGTATACACGAATAGCTCAATGCCCCTTTCACATGTCACATCTGCAATTGGAGAGAATTCAACTTTAATGCCTATACAAATATGTTGACACTAAATTCCCATCAGTGGCATAATTTTAGTCCAGGCTAAAAGATCAGTAACTAGTCAAACCGTTTCGCAACTGTGGACCAATTGATGGTTGCCATTCACCGCCGGATAAACGTTTACTTACATTATCAAATCAATCACTCTATTTCGACGAAGTCATAAAATGGTGCCGCTTAAATTGATCCAGGTAAAGTGTCAGATATTGCACAAAATGACATTTGAGACTTCAATCCTATATCAATATCATTGTAAAATACAATTGAAAGATTTGTGAAAGTTTGAAGGAAAACGAACACTGTTTACCTAGTGAAAAAAACGAATATTGAGTTCATATTTTATCACCGAATACTGATGGCTTGTCGTAGAATTGCAACAGTTATAACTGGCAGCCTATGATGATATATCCGCACCCGTGTATGTTTACATATGCGGTATACAACATTCCTGGAATTCCGGCACGTGTTGGATCAAAGTTCTCTAGGTCGGGAATGTTTCCCACGCTCGGACGTATCCATCTGAAACAAGTGTACTTTTTTTGAAAAGCGTTGACAAACGCTTTTCAAATAATGATAATTATCTTCATACTAAAGGGACATTTGAAAAAATCTAACCCTATTTTATTCTTCTCTTACCATAAGCTAAACAACACGGCAGAAGAGAAACGAGGAAGCTCCAATTATTTTTCGTGGAGTTAGACACTTTACCTGGATCACTTTAACATTTCTGTAATACCGGTCATTAGTACTATAATGTCCATGATTATCCAGGACGCAATATTACTGGTGATCGACTATATATGACTTGAATTTTAACAGGCCCTTTGTCCTGATGCCTTTAGGCAGATCTAGAGGGATTGATTGGATAATACAAATTTTAAAAATATATTTTCGGTGGCAAACCATCAATGGGTCCACAGGTGAAAAACGGTTAAACTTGTTACCGGTAATTTTTTTTTACCCCAGTGCCACTGATGAGAATTGAGAAGAGTTTGTATTGTGTGTATTTAGGAAAACAAATAATAAATCTTCTTTATAAGTAGTGTGGTTAAAATCAACCATGACCCTTTTAGATGTTCCATAGTTTATATAAAATATATGACATTTTCACCCAACTTCATTGTGCAGTTATTTTAGCCCAAGAGAAACGTATGTATACAGCAAAAACGTAAGGTATGTGTCATAGACATAATTGCTTTAATAGACATGGGGGTCCTGCTAACACAACTAGGAGCACGGGAACATATATTATATACCCCTTTCTTCTTTTAAATGATTATGTTATTTCCTGTTGTGAATTGTTGAGTAAAACAGACAAACATTTCCATGTTCTAGTTTTAATGTGTATGGTAATGTCGTATATTATATAATTTATCGAAAACGAACTTGGTTTCGAATACAGTAGCTGTATCAAAGAAATGACATTTATCCCAAAATAATCATACGATAATGGATATCCAATTCTATTTCAAACAGTATTCCCACACGATACAAGGCAGCCTTGCAGAAACACTATTCACAAAACACAAACGTATTGAAGATACCATTAGTGCCTTCCACGACTCACAGCATTTATCCAGTGGAAGTTTTACATGTCAAGGCAGATCTTCGTCGGTGCATAATATCCCCCGACATACCAGATGCAGAGCGGATTTCAGCCAGTGACATGTTCAATGCAGATCATGCATGGAAACCGAAGATATTGCTCACTGGTCCATCCGGAGTTGGTAAGACCACCGAAATCAAAATGTCGCTGAAAAAGTGGTGTGACGATGATCGTCGCGGACCTCTGGCTCCGTTCGAAGTTGTGCTTTACGTAGACGTTCTGCAGGTCACATCGGGTAGCACTCTGGGAGAAGCGATTGCCAAGCAGTGCTCACCGGCTTCCTGCACGATAACACCTGATGAGGCAGAAAAAATGTGCAGACAGAATCCAAGCGACGTGCTTCTGATCCTTGACAACCTTGATAAAGTCAAGAAAGATGTTCCGAAGAGTTTGACGAACATTCTTCAGCTAAAGGACTTCCAAGATCTCAAGGTTCTTGCCGTTACATCACCAGAAAAAATCAAAGTCATTTGCCCGGTCTATGGAAATTACGATCATGTTAAAGTAGTTGGCATCGCTCCAGAGTCAGTGGAAACCTACATTATGCAGGTTTTCAAAGGTCCGATTCGGAAACCGTTTGGACAGAAGCTACTCGACCACCTGCGAGTAAACAATTTGATCCATGAAATGGCTGCTTCGCCGCTACTCCTAAGCAGTCTGTGTCAGGTCGTCAAGTGGACCGACAGAGATCCAACAGAACATCATGATCTTGCTACCATGTCTACGCTTGTGAACAGATGTATCGAATGTTGCATTAAGCACTGCAAAAGTCAGTCACCAGAGGAACAAATGGCAACTGGCCTGGACAACCTTTCGCTGGCAGATGAAAGACCAGCAATGCGAAGGATGGGCGCACGGGGTAACCAATCCGATGACCCATACACTCACGTGACATCTACGCATAGGGCTGACGACCATTCTGCATACCATGAGGATTGGTCAGGTATCCGACCACTGTTGTCTGATAGCGAAGAATCCGTTCAACCAAGACAAATATCTGAGGAAGAACTTCTCCGTCAGCTTCAACTAGTGGCATTCCAGCGCCAATTTAGTGAGGAACATCCCGGGGAAGACGTGCTTTATCTGAGCGAAACGGACTTTGATGTCTGTGGTGTATGGAAAGAAAAGGTTCTACAAAAAGGATGTGATCTCGGGCTCCTGACAAATTCGGAAGTGGAAAAAATGCACCCAACATCATGTGCAGCAACGCAAGGCAGGGTTATCAAGTTCCAGATACCCCACTTTCAGCAAAAGTTGGCAGCATCACACCTTGCATCGTTGTCAGACGGTTCAGTTGAAGAGTTCAACACATTCAAAAAGAGCCTGAGGAAAATCCATTCTACCGATGAAGCGGAAATCTTAAAGAATGTCCTGAAGTTTGCCTGTGGGTCATCTCTTAACGCAGGAAAACACATTGTCTCCCACATGATAGATTTAGCGGGATGGAACCAGGACGCAAAACTGGACCTTCCAGAAGAAGGGGTTGACGACAGTCACGACATCATTCTAGAGAGAGAACGGCGCACTTCAGAAATGGTTTTGGAGTTTAATCATGAGGCGCAGAGCCGTGGAAAACTAAACGACGTGCTGTGTAGAGCTGTTCACCGCATGCAACTAGTCTGTCCGCATGCAGTCACAATAAAGTCTCTGTTGTACCTTTTGGAAAATGTCGACCCTGATGACGCTGTGGCGCTGGACAACGTCAACATCGATATCTACAATGTACCGGGTGAGGTGGAGAAGCAACTCTCGAGTATCACGTCGAGCGTTAAGTTGCTTCGCAAAGGAAGTCCACTCGTTCAAATCGAGATGGGTGGAGTTGAAGACGGTGCAGCCGGCGGGGCAAGTGCGAAGTCTACTTATCCACCTCGGATCAGTGTTGCGATGCCTAAAGTCACCATCAAATCTATCCCCGGAATGCGGAAGTCGGGTAAGGAAAATGTGTTCCTTCATCAAAATAATGCATCGTACCCCCAAAATTATGGAAATTTGGCCTAATTATCCGGCAAAGCCGTTGAAGCAAACATTACTTGTCAGTAGATAATCATATCTCCAGGCCATTTCATATACACCACAATCATGATAGCCAGTACATTACTTTAATATTTCAATTATGTAAACACGAAGGAGATTGTACTGAATTCAAGCCCTTATACAGAGACCAAAGCCAGTGGCGTAGCTACGGGGGGGGGGGGGGGGGGGCACGGGGGGCCTGTGCCCCCCCCCCAATAATGTTGAAAAAACAATAGAAAACATAAGGGGCCATTTTTTTGAAAAAACAAAGAAATACATAAGGTGTGCCCCCCAATAATTTTGCGTGCCCCCCCCCCCCCCCCCCCCCCATTCAGTCCGACCACGCTACGCCACTGACCAAAGCGTGGCAAACTTAGCTGCTTATCTGTGGCGATGAATATATTTGTAAAAGGATCTTGATCCGGCGTGTCCTAAAATACACAACATACCCACTCTGTAAGTCCTGATATTTAGTGGATGCATGTGTGTAATCAAATTCACTATACACCATGTTAATGTTTCCTGGGCATTTGGAAATAATGCATTCTCGAAATGGTATGACGTGGTTGGGATTCGATGATGCGTATTCTCGATGAGCAACCATGCCAGCTAGGTCCTAGTGAGGTGAGCTGTAAAACGCTGGTGATTTCATTTTAAAGCGCCAGTGATAGTCTGTATCGTTGCACATTGATTATTACAGACCACCAAGCTCAAGCATCAAGGAGATCAGAGATACCCCCAAATGCTACAGCAGCCGAGTTAGAAGAAGGACGCGAATCTCTGCCAACCCGCCGCGACCACCCTTCCGATGAAAGCAGTCTTGACGGTTCACGCGGTAATGGTGAGTTGAATGAGCTGTTTACAATACAGCGTTTCCTAAAATAATTGTTTTTAATTTCCAAATTTTGTGTAACTACAGAAATTGTGAAGAATTCACATTCTTGTTATTCTGAGCAACTACACTACACTGCATTAGTTTGTTTCCATGCACAGTGAAAAGTGCATTATATCAGAAGATATTTTGATATGGCTCGGCCAGGTTTCTCTATACGCAAATTTGCCAGGTCCTATGACTGCGGGCGGATTTTTTCGCTCGTGAGTTAAGGTATACATATCATTGCCGGTGTGGTTGCATCTTAATAATTTCAGACCACCAGACGCAAGCTGCAGGAATAAGATCAAAGATATCCCCGAAAGCTGCAACTGCCGAGTCGAACATGCCAGAAAAAAGATGTCAATCTCCGCCATCCCGCCGCGATCACCCTTCCGATGAAAGCAGTCTCGATGGTACACACGGGAATGGTGAGTAAATGGGTCGGTTAACAGTTTGCATCGAATCTGTTTTTCTTTTCGTACAACATCTCACTATGTTACCATGAACAAACATTTGAGTCCTTATTTCGGATTCTT
Source organism: Echinarachnius parma (assembly GCA_037951105.1). Taxonomy (NCBI): domain Eukaryota; kingdom Metazoa; phylum Echinodermata; class Echinoidea; order Clypeasteroida; family Echinarachniidae; genus Echinarachnius; species Echinarachnius parma. The sequence continues at coordinate 13,560 of JBAMJV010004877.1, read as the reverse complement.
GACTGTTGTATCATTATGGATATGCCCAATATTCACGTTAGACCATCGTGAGAGCGTTTTATCCATTAGCCATAGGATTTGATGTCAAGATCAAGAATCAAAGTTATCGACCCGTTTTATTTTTCACAACAGGACTCGCTTGGATATGGGTTTGGATTGCCGGATGGGCGAAGGACGGGGCACTCGTGGATGCTGTGAATGGTAGCTTGCTCGGGTGAGCCACACGGTCGTGCAGGCCAGGAAATGTATAAGCCCCCAGCGGTGCATGTTGGCATTGCTCTCTTACGATGTTGCCCTGGTACTGAAGACATGGCTCTGACTTGTGCGCCTTCCTGACTTTGACCATGTACAGTAGGAACTTTAAAACAGCTGTCTATTGTGGCTTATTTTTCCTACACGGACGGCAGTGATCGACGGAGTCAAGAATACCAATAATTACCAACATTGTTCAACTTAGTTCAACATAGTTGAAGCATGCTGAAATACAAATTATTTAGTAATTGTATGACTTTGTGGTTTATTTCAGATATTAAAGAAATTAAAGAAATTAAACGCGAAGATATCATCGAAGGGGACTTCATTGCAGAGGGCAGGTACGGAGAGGTTTACCGTGCCACCTGGAATGGAATAGAGGTGGCCATGAAGCGGATTAAAAATGTGGGGGAGAAGGCTAAGGTCAGAAAGGAAATCAAAATAAATGAGTGAGTAGGTTAATAATGGTATTTTCATTTCAATTTAGGTCTCTTGTTCAACTTTACATTTCAGTTAACATGTACGACGTGGTGTCGCATAAATGATAGGGTGACGCTAAACCAGATATCACGAGTTCAAAACCAGCCAGGCAATCTGTCCATCGCGTCTATTCTTCAGCAGGACACTTCACCAAAAATTGCTGCTCCCAACTCGGGACATATGGTGGACCTGTCAGACTGCGTGTAACGTGGTTGCATGTGCATCACTGCGCGCGCTTTGTTAGAATACTTAATTATACACTTGGTTAGATAATGAAAACATGTAGTATAACATCTGTGTTTAGAGCCAGTAGTTTCCATTAAAAGGATTATTATACAGTTCTGGTCATAATGAATTTAAGTGATATAAACCTGCATCATATCATTACAAACTATAAACTCCACCATGCTCGAAAGGTAAAAACAAATTACAAATTACTAAGTAAAAGCCTGTTATCATTAAAAAAAAGAGCCGTTCAAACAAACGGGTGCACTCTATGATATATAAGTATTTCATAATATTTCTTAAGTAATCGAATAAATGTGGGATCCCTCATTCTGATCGGATATATTTATTGATAGTTCAGCTGTTTCTGAACCGATTTGGATCAAATAAAGTTTATTCCGTCAAAGAAATTAATCTTTCCGTTTTCCATCACCTAACAACAAATATTTCTTTAAACGCCCTCTATACCAAAATTCAACTATCCCTTTAAACGCCGAGTAATAATTGCTTTAATATGGTTACGATATTGTGTTTTTCGATTGTGTTTAAATTCATTATTTTCTCTTTGATTCGATTTAGGGTGGTGCGACATAAAAACATAGTGGAAATGCATGCTTTTGCTGTGTACCAACCTGGGAAAAAAAGCAACTTGTACCGTTTCGATCTTGTCCTGGACTTCATCGACGGACCGACATTGAGCGATGCGATATTTGACAAAGAAGAGGAGATCGAGTATCTGGTGCGTCATTATTATACAGATGTTAACTGGTGGTAGAGGTTACATCACGGAATGTTTCTCTTCGAGAGATTTTAAATGATATCGAGGCACCCCGAGACGTTACTTTGTCAAGGAACTTATTGTCTTCACGAAAGTAGCATTGCAAATCCCGAGGGAACATTCCGTGATGTTCCGGACAACAAAGTGAAGATCTGTTATGTTATATGAGTGTAGTAGTTTATGTACAAACATAACAAATCTGTACACTTTTAACCTTTGATCTTAATAAGATATTGTGACTTTTCGAATGTATTATGTTGACTAGTCATTGTAACGTCATAATAGAATCCCTCTTTGCTTACGCGTATTAGTTGTTGACATCACGCACGTACGCGCAAACTTTGATAAAAAGTATTTCCACCATAGAACATAACACATGCAATCGATAGCATTGCTTTCAATTTTTGCCATAGGTCTAAACGAACATTATCCTGTATCGACATATCGCGGCTCTGAGGGTTGAGAAATTTCGCTCATCCGTGGTATATGTTTCGCCAATCAGTGACTCGTATTAAACTAAGCCATTTAACATAACTTGATGTAACCATCCGAGTGCCAAATTAAATTTCAAGAATTCACTTGACCAAGTTCTTTTGAAAAGGCTGATGTATGAATTTATTCTCTTGGATTTATCTTGAACTTCAAAGGAGTCATGTTTATCCGAAACGGGTTTGAATTAGTGACAATACCTTTTGGATTCAAATGATTAATTTAAAGTTTTCTAGAATATTCTTTCAAGTCCGATGATATATTGTTTAAATCCGAGCGAGACGATTGATTTGAATGTAAGTATTTGAAATCATCTGCAACGATTTTTGTTTTACTAGGATAATATTGTTGCTTTTATATTAAAGGGACTTAGTAACATAGTCCAAATCCTCAAAAACCAATTGAAATTTTAGCGGTTCCCTCATCCTTGTTTTATTCGTTTTAACAATAAAAGCATGGGACGGGTTTCGGTTTTTGAAATTTCCCTTTCGTTAAAAATATATTTAAGATTGAAGTGTCGGATATAAAATTATCTACGGGATCTTTTCAGTCATGTACAAAGTAAGTGCAATGAGTAAGTGAACATTACTTTGCATTTTCACTCATTTCTCGGACAAATAACATCCAGTTAACTTGAAATGTTCACATATTACTTTCTGGACATTTCAGATCACAGCAATACACATTTTATTAACCACGCATCACTTTTTGCACTTGTCAACAAGTTTCTAGATTCCTTAAAGGTATCACTTGCCATTCAGAAGTATCTTGCAATGATATTGGTATATGATTGAAATCTCAATTATCACTTTTGGAAAAATGGATCACCTTTATTAGGTTATTCCGAGTAAATATGGGGCCTAAATTTAATGTGAACATCTATAAATCGTACATTTTCAATTCCCTGATAATTGCATGAATATATTTCGATAATAACGATAACAATACATACATATACAATGTTCTTTCTTTCAAATTAGAAAACAAACAAGGGAAAGTTAAAGACGGCTCTCAAGATTTCAGGTGCCATCGCGCACATCCATGGCAAAAAGTGTACTCACTCGGACATCAAACCCTCTAACATTTTGGTAAGAATTTATTTCGTAATTAAATGATTTTTCCAACTTCATTAGTATTTTATTGTGTAGGCTGAACCAACACCAAAAATGATCACCTGATAAGGAAAATAAATTAGTTTTGATAGTGCAAAGCACCGGAATGTGACTATCATCGTCCGATTGTGTAATAGATAACAATTTATGGAGCGGATAATTATTATTGCATCTGCAGAAACACATATTTGTATGTTGTTAGTTGGTGTATCATTTTTTTGGGGTCATAAAATCACTGAAATGTAAGCGTTCCAAAAATTTGTATCACAGTATAGATCCGGTTGAAACCTACATAACAATGATTGGGATCTGCAAACCTACATTCTGGACCCATGGAAGTCCAAGAGTGCCATGTTGGCACCCCTGAAATAGGCCATCCAGCCGTTGGCTCAACAAATCACATTGTTTAATATTTCATATTTGTTTGTACTCTTAAACGGAAAATACAAGTCAATCGATCAACCAATCAAATTGTTAAAACAGTCATAGGCGCGTAAATCCCAAAATGTTGCTTTACTAAAAACATTTCTTACTATTCTGTTGCCATGTTTACTGCAGATCAGAAAGTCCGACAACGAGCCCTTCGTATGCGACCTCGGTCTGGCGCATGGCATCACTCAGTCCGCGCTGTCGGAGACTGCTGGACATAGGCAGGGTGTACCGAAGTGGAGTCCTCCAGAGGCATCCGATTCAAAGCAAGAGGTGCTCACTATTTAAAGGGATCTAGTTACTTGGTTGACATGTGCACAAAATGTTGATCGGTTGATAAAATGTGTTCTTTTATAATGTTTTCAGAGTTGTGTGTAAAAATTCCACGGCAAATAAATGTTAATAATATCGAGTAATCAGTAAAAAATATATGCTCACACAATCTATTCACTGTGTACACAGTTATAGTTCTCCGAAATAGAATGTTTTTGTTTAGTTTGAACAGTTCACTCGTAAAAATCTTTATAAGGATAAATTCTGAAAAAACAAAACCTGCGCCCATATTTCTACCATGTCTATATACTAGTAACACGATTTCAATGAGGTATCTGAGAACCACTATACTTCCATGACTTCTAAGTAAGTTATGTGCGTTTCGACAATGTTACTTCATCCATTTATTGCTTCGTTTCATTTCATTAATCGGAGAGATATGTTAGGAAGTGCAAACAGAAAATGAAAGCACGTGAACAAATCGTTATAAGATCAAATTATTATGATACAAATTTGTTCAATACTATATTCCCGTTATAAAGACATACTGTATACAAACGCCTATTCGTGATTATCGTGAAAAGCAGCCAATGACCATTAACTATCCCAAGTCGTTTGTTTTTCAATTTCCCGACTACAACCGATATTTCTGGATCCCAGTAATTATAAATGGGTTAATTTACTTATTTACAGGCCTACGTGACTTCAGTAGGCAAATTAATACTTATCCCTAGATAAATACATCTGTAAAGAGATGATTTCGAATATATATTTAATAATTTTCTAAATCCCGCAGGTATCGTTTGCATGGGACATGTGGTCCCTTGCCAGCACCCTCCTAGAGCTCATGACTAGGATGCATATCTGGGAGGGGATCAATAACGACCAGCAGTACGTGAGAAGACTCATCGAACATGAAGACGTCACACCAGACATCCTCTACAAAGTCGAATGTAGGGATGTTCGAGTTGTTCTGAAAGAGTGCTTCACCAAGGACAAAGACAAGCGCCCGACAGCAGAGTATTTAGTCCGGGTCTTCGAGAGGGCGTCGCGTAGCTAGTTAGGGCACTGTGGTAGGGGTGGAGGCCGGAAGGAGAGGTGGCCCCTCCCATTCCATTAACACTTATATGACTCATTGAACCTGAGGAATTCAAGAATATCAACGTAAAATCTTGTTGAAGCAGCCTGGGCAAAATTAATTATTGCTTTATGTTGCATCATATTAGGACTACCACCAACAAATGCAATTAATCATTAATGTTAATGAAATATTTCACAACCAATGCGCTTAGAGCAAAGCCTGGCATGGCACAGGCGTGATATTGTCGTTTATGTACGTACACTATGCTTACGAATTAAAACATATTGTATAGTATTTAGCTGTAAGCAATTTGTAAACTGCGCCTTATTTCAGTTTTGTCATTTTTGTGGTGTCAAAATGATAAATCGAGTGCTGCGATATATACAGTGGTATAATGAAAACGCGATATAAAGTGTGCAAAAAGTAAAATAGACTCTAGAAGCCTAGACTACCATTATTTCATTTAAAGTTCAAATCATGGCGATTGCAACGATTAAATTATTTCCATAGAGTATTGTTGTATCATGTCCTATGATTTACGATATAGAACATTACCAATTACTATACTTAATGCCATTAATGTCATGTCAAGGAATTAAATGTAATGTTCTTTTTATGTGTAAATATATTGTTGAATTGACGCTACCAAAGTACATTATATGCACTTTCAACTTAAAGGGATAGTTGAGTATTGGTCAAACTTAACTTTAGTAACCAAAACCTGCACGATTACGATACAAACTAATAGTTATAACTTCACCATGCTCGAAAAGTATACACAATTACAAACGACAAAGTAAAACCCCTGTTATCATTCAAAAAGAGCCGTTACAACTCGAAGTGTCAAATTAACTCGGCGCGAAGCACTAGCGTTGTAGGTCCTAATACGGGACTGTATAGTGCAGTGTGCGGTAATACGGGACTGTAGTGCAGTCACTGTGTGCGGTAAGTAGTACGTGTATATTATGTATCGCAACCATAGAAGTATGACTCCAACACTGCCGTTGACGCAACTCGCAAGCCCCATTCGCATTCGTTCGCCTTTCGTTCACAGTCGCGCTAACACACGGAGAGACTGGTCCATGAGGCGCATATATCACTGATTTTTTGCGGAATGGAAGGAAAAATCATAATCTTAATCCACCCGGTAGTTGGATCACATATTGGAGAGTAAATTGCTGGTAAGTACCGTATCATATGTATAGTTTTAAGCACAATTAGCGTGCACACAAATATTTGGTTTCAGTCTTTTATTAGGAGAACATAGAACGCTAGTGCCTCGCACTAGCGGTTCTAAAAAGTGATACCCGGGCGTCAACCACTTTTATATGATATTTTGAAAGCAAATTTCACAACAATTAGAGCATTTGAATGGAAATTATTATTATTTCCCATGTTTTTTTCGATGATCTTTCATATGGAATTGAAATCAACCAAATCCGTTACAATCGATGTTGGGGGGGCACTTTGGAAATTACCAAAACTCAACTTGGCCTTTAAAGTATATCACCGATTGATTATATAATACATAATTGTATCATGGCATCCATTCCCAGTGCTCTATCATTTTACTATTTTCTATTCACCAGTGTCCTTACTCTATGAAGCGTTCTAAATGCAACAAGAACATGTTCACATCATTGAAGTTGCACTACCAGCAAATGTTTTTGTTCTATACACTATGTTACCTTTCAATATATTCCTACATTTATAATTACTCATAATATAAAGAGGTTTTCGGATGTATGATTTTAAATTATCAATTTTTTTAGTTTCAATGAATTCAACTCCCATTGATCATGTTGATATTAATTACTTTATCCGCGTTTGTATACAAACTCTTCTATTCCTGTAAAATAATGTAATGATCAGAAGTGAGAATCCCTTACAAATTGCGTATAAAAAAGTATTTCACTCAGGTGTATGAATAAATTAGTTCCCTATTGACAAAAATTTCCATCTTTCTAAAAAAAATAATTATATTTTAGCTCGATATAATGGGTTGGAAAAAATAAGACTATAGGTATATTGTCTATGCACCCATTATGCTCCTATATTGTACAGTAGGCGATAGTCTAGTTATGTAGCCCCTTGAATACATGGTGAAGTTTTATGCTTTTTATTCAATTCATTGTCACATTTTTTTTCTGGAAACTGTTTTTGCTATATACTTGTTGATGGAATATACTACTAAGACTATTTTTTAATGTAATATAAAAACGAATTTTGGTTCTCTTTAACCTGTATATTATAGGCATATATTATTTACATTGGTGTTTGCTGTCAATGAAAAATTATATTGTTATTAATCTAGTTTAATGTTTGTAATTTTTAATTTGTATGTAAAAAGGCGGCGTATGATGTATCTATACAATGTTGGTTAATTTTCATCATTATGTGTGAATAACAAGTAATATTCATCTACGTCGTCCCTTTTGTTCTCTATTTGAAAATTATGGTCATAATCATGTTCGTATGAATTGATCTTTCAACATTACCGTCTGTTGTACCTTGTATAGTCTTTATCAATAAATCAAACTCCTATTTTGTATTGATTACAGTAATACAGTGTGGTGAGTAGATACTGTGTGTATCAGTATGTATATATTTGCACTATAAAGTCGAAAAATGTTATCTATCAAATACAAAATATGAATAACGTTGGCTTAGTATTATTTGCCAATGATTTCAATTTATTTCACTGGTTCCGGTGGTATTAACTAATGTTGTGTTTAAAATACGTGCTCTCAGAATGTATTTGTATTGCTCTATGTCTATATTCTTATCCTGTTAGTCTCTTTAAAGTGAAACAAGGTCCACAAATAACCCATTCCACAAACAGCCGTAAAACATAGGTATCTAGAACAAAAAGTATGGTTTTCCAAACTTAATAATCATAACTACTGCATCATGGGTTTGAAATAATAGACTAGGTCAATTGTCTATGCATAACAATCCGTATGCTAGTATACATTATATGATAGTGTTCTTCTGCAGACCATTGAAGACATGATGAAGTATGACACTGAGTATTTAATTCATTGTAACATTTGTTTTGGAAACTTTATTTTCTTTTACTATTTGATGGAGAAGGTACGACTACTACTTCTAGCTATGTATGAAAAAGGGTGTGTTGGTTCTCTTTAACTTGTATGTAGTCCTAAATTATTTACCTGTGTTTTTTTACATGCAGTTGTTATGAATGCTGTTTAATGCTTGTTATTTAGTATCGATATAAAAAATAGCGTCGTACGATGTTCATTTTCGTCATTAAGTGTAAAGAACGAGATAATAAGCATATTCATCCTACTCGTTGTTCGCAATTTGAAATCGTTTGGTCTTATACTAACTATTATTTGTGTATGTATTCACCGAGTGTAACAACACAAAAAACATGGTACCATGATCACACGGGAAATGTAATGAACATAACCAGATTGGGTTGTGCGTGAATTAAAAAAAATGCGCTAAATCTACTTCCGCAAATTTTGAGTTAATGACATTAGCGCAATAACAAGCTACCAAATATCCAATTTGTAAGACACTATAAGCAATCAAAAAACAAAATGTTTATATCCTGATATGCAGGTGTATAATGTTGGACTGATAAGCGCGCTCTTTTCAAAAGTTGATAGTTGATTCGGTGCCTTATGAAATTAATCTATATTAACTGTATATATTATGTTGATACATGAAATACATTTATGTGAAACATACCATATGTAATAAATGCATTATAACTTACTGGCAGTAGAGGGAACATCACGGCATTACCAGTGACATTGTCTTCACACAAATGAAACTCCATTCCCGAGGGAACATTCATCGATTATTTCCCGACAAGAAAGTTAGCATTATTATGTTGTGTTTGGCTAAGTCTTTACCTGCAATTGGTATAAAAAGGTTTGGGCTCGATTAGAAAATGTGGCTTTTTGAAGAGGTATTGTAAATTACACTTTCATCGTTGAGTCATAAAACAAATCTATAATGCTGTAAACTCATTTGTTGTATTACTGTAAAACACAACAAATGGTATCTGAAGAGTGTCATATACATGAGTGTATAAAACGTGTGTACATTTACTTCCGTTTGAGTAGATTTCTTCTAGAGAATGTAGAGAATGTAGACCCTTGTATATTACATTCACTTTCGTTTACAAACTACTTCCGGTGTGGAACGTAACCCTTGTAATCGATGTAATGGTATAAAATTGACATTTATCATTTTACACGGAATTCTTCTATGAATTGTATATCGATCAGTTGCGATTCCCATGAGTGGGAAATACTTTCCATCGCCGGAATATACTAAATTAAATTAAACTCAAATAACAGAGTTTAGCAAATCTTTTGACTGACTCATATAACCTTATATATCATATATTAACAATGAATTCCGGACAACCCGTTGTATGCACTGCATGAGACTAAATATAATTAATATTCTTTGAAAGTTTGAGCACAATTGGTCAAGAAATAAGAAAACTATGACTCTTTTGAAATATCCATCTATATGGGCGACTCAAATTGGCAACGCACTCTGGCAAAGTTGTGGATTACTCCCCATATGTTTTGCACATATACAACATATCATAAGCTTGGGGAATGGAAAAGTTGACTATGACGAAAACTGCAAAACTGGGTACATTTGTGTACCCTAACCCTAACCCTAACCCTACAGAATATTTGGGGGGGTAGTCCACAAACTTATCAAAGTCTGTTGTCAATTTGAGTTCTTTAACTGCACTTTATAATGTTTGATAATATGTTTAATATGATAATCTCTCTTGGGATTGTGACACTGTAAGTCATATAACATATATTATATCGCATTTAATTTCAATGTATTCATTGGTTATTTTTGATCCACATGTACATATTTATATGTATTGATGCAGTGATTAATAACTAAATTCAATTATCGTGAGTTTTATTCTGTTGAACAGTTATCTAAAATCATATGCGTAATTTATCCCAACCGCGACAAATCATGTCCATGATAGAGTTTTTAAGGGAATGCGTTTTATTTCACATATTATTAATTTGGTTGTAATCAAAGAATCGTTAATATTTGTACAACTTTTTTAAACTTCAAGTATTTTTAGTCATTGAATTGTCGCCCCCTTGCTGGCAGGAACCTGGAGTGCACTGTATTAACACTATAAGGATTTCATACTTGATAGTGAACAATTTGACATTAAAATTGGGAATTTAATACCATTGTTTACACCCAACGAATTACGAAGATCCTAAACCGAGTTATTGAAAAATCCTCCATATTTCAGTACTACTATTAAATGATTAACATTCCAATTTATGAATTCCATCGTGTTAGGTCTAATCAAATTAAGTATAAATTATTTACTGTAAACTAACCAAATTCATATCGTGTTTGTTTTTGTTTTATATAAATCATGAGGCAAAGGCAGATTTGTGGTGGGCGAATCCCCCTTCCCATCCAACCCCGGCCCATTCCCCGTGTTTTGGACCGAAAGAAGAAAGGGGGGTAGGACGGGAGATGGGGGGGGGGGGGGGGGGGGGGAGGTAGACAAAGGGTAGAATCGGGAAATGGTAGAGAGAAAAAAGAAAAAAATGGAAGAGGAAGAAAGCGGGATCAAATGAACAAAGGAATACAAAGTTGTTATAATTGTTTGTGACTCAATAAATATATTGATTACTCTGGCTCTTGTCACTTTGGAATTATTTATTCGTTTTACCTTGTCTGGAACTGTGTTTTCTATGTTTAACATCTTGTTTATTTGTTTATTTGGAATTGAAAAAAAAAGATGTTCTATATAATATTATATAGTATAATATAGAGAGACGGTGGGTGTGGATGTACGTGTGAGTGTGAATGTATAGAGAGTGTTAATTGATAAAACTCACATAATTGTGGGGGCTCCAATGTGATCTACCCGACAGGCCTGGGCTAGTTTAGTTTAAAATGCTGGATTTGATCATTCCCTTTTCGCTTTTGCCGGTGTACAGGCCTGGATAAGTGTACAGCAAGGGATAATCGGCATCGACGTCATTTGGACAGATTAAAATCATATTTGTGTCCGCCCCTTAGCCTTCGTACACACAGACACAGACATTCAGACATACGCACAGATAGAGGGACAATCAAACGAATAGTAATTCACGTATAATACACACTTGTCTACCTCATACATGACGTCACACTGACGTCACTCATACAATGTTACCGTTATCGTGTGGTATTTAAATAAGCTGAACTTGAATTAAAACAGCTTGAACTTATAATTATACCACGGACCATTGCTTTTACACGTGACAATCCCACAACACACTTATGTATCATGTATGGAGCTATGTGGACAGACATAACTTTATTATTTTGCCCTGGACACTTGGACACTCATCCAGGCCTAGTCCAGTTTGGACTGTGGCGAATTTATTTGTTTATCCCTGTCTGCTATTGCCCGCTAGATGGCGACAAACCCTACTAATCTGGCAAAACCGTAGTCTAGGTTCTAGACTCTTTATACACCTTTCCCCCATTATCGCGCAACCCGGTGAATCTGTACGCCCGGTGGATATTTGTCCATACAGATTCACCGGGCGTACAGATTCACCGGGTTATGCAATATATGGGGGAAAGGTGTATAAAGAGTCTATAACCTAGACTAGCAAAACCGCAGACAGGCCTGGATAAAAAAATCAATTCGCCACAGTCCAACTGACTATATCACACCAACACTAGATGGCGACAGCGAGTCGACCTCGAGGATTGGCGAGGAGTTGAATGTATGTCGCCCTCTTACGACCGGATATGTGTTTCACTCCCTCACAATTTATGATCTCGGCACCCCTTTTTGGAAAATAAACTCTGGAACCGCACATGGTTTCTATGATCATTTTGGAATCATCAATGTATGATCATTCTACATTATTATGAACATTTCGGTTTGATAGGTGATTGAGTGATAGTTTATAATTATACTTGGCACGGTTTAGAGCTAAAACATCCCTTGAAGCGACACACTGTCTAGTAATGCGTACGTTATTTAGGTTACGCACTTCTGTTGTTGGTAACCGGTTTTCCACTTAGCACGGTATCTCATGAGAGTTGCCCCCGACAGTACGGGGGTAATAGCGGTCAAGAACAGGCCTAGTTCATGCTAATTTGACAGGCATTGCGTGCAGATGTAAACAATAACAGTCGGAGGCTCACATGACGGATCGGTAATGTGATGCGGTGGGGAAGCTAAGGGGATGGGTGTACGGGGGGGGGGGGGGGGGGGGGGGCACATCCCCCACCCGAATGAATAACAACAAAATTCTGCGTTAAAAAAGGCCATACAAGAGTGTGCCCCTAATAAGTACGGGCCTGCCTCCCCCAAATCAGTACAACCACGCGACACCACTAATTCTAACGCCTTCCAAAAAATTACCGAATTATAGTACCCCCTTCCAAAAAAAAACAACAACCAAAGAAGTGAATATCAACTGACGACTAACGAATAACATTTTAAATATAAATACTGCATAATGTGTTTTCTGTACAATAAGTAGATGGCCGCCAGTATGTACGCTACACCACTAATGGGAGCCCCCCCCCCCCCCCCCCCTCCAAGTAAGGCTTTCACAAATATCCAACCTGGCTACGCCACTTGGCCAGGACACGTACACCATCAGGTTACTCATAATGTGATAACCGCGATACGTGGACGGGGTGGGGTAGGTCATGAAGCTATAATTATAAAGGGGGCGGTGCCCCATTGTTTGAATTGTAGTCGCCCCCCCCCCCCCCCCCGCCTGCCGCTCAGCCGAGATACAAAAAGTAAGAAATATAATATTTGAACGCACGTTTATGAATTTATAAAGGCTATATATTTACTCATTATATTGTTTGTTCTTTATAATATTCATTTGTATGTATCATGTATTTATTAATTTATTGATGTTTCCTTATATATATTTATTTACAAAAGTCGATCCCCTCTTTTTCTGTAACCCTTACCGCCTTCCTTTCTTTACGGTTCGTCTCTGAATACGCCACTAGAACCACAATATAGAAGTTATTGAGCAAAGTTAAGATGCTTCTAGTTACTGTCTGTCACAAGTGGTAGTATGGTAGACCGTTTAGCTCAGCCGCCGTATTGACAAACATGGGTGTAATATAAGTGTGAAGCGGGTAGTACATGGGCATAAAAGCACATTTTCTTAAATAGGGGGTTGAGGTCTTATACCCGAATAATTATATTAAATTTCGCGTTTTTCATCTGAAAAACACATATTAAAAGATCTTCGCCTCTTTATTTGATGCCCGAAATTGTTGCCCGAATGGATTTGCCCGAGTATTACATGTTTTTTTTTCCGAATTTGAAGTTTCCCCCCCCCCCCGAATCCGGCCGTTTTCAAAACTTCAAGGGGCTACAGCCACCCCCCCCCCCCCCTTTCAGCCCCCGCCTCCTGCGC
>JBAMJV010004876.1:0-19453 GCA_037951105.1 Echinarachnius parma | reverse complement strand
TGGTGCCTCAATGCACTACGAAATGCATAGATGGACAGACAGACATACAGACAGACAGACATACATACGTAATCGGCTACTTTAGTATAGTAGATATATCGGTCAATAAAGGAGTTCAACTGATTTAGCATAATATTACAACAATATAATACTAATTCTCGTAAAGGTATTGTGAAGCCGACATTTGTTAACGTATGTCACGGAAAAAGATCTCAAAAAGAAAGAATATATAATTACATGTAGTCAGTTTAAGCGAAGTTTGGGTATTTTGCTTGGTAAACGCTCACACATTAGTACTTCTGCGCGGCTCACGTAGCTAGCGGGGGTCACGTAGGGGTCATGCATACCGATCTGGCATTCCGTGAAATCTATGTACGAACTTACTCACCGGCCAAAAATACGTATGTACATAATTAACCGACGTCCCTCAGTTTATTCAGTTTTAGGTCTATAACTCCACGAAAAAGAGATTTCAAGCCCTAATTTTTTCAGGCATGCTATTAATTGACATTTCAATTTCCTTTCATATAAGACAATAACCTCGCAACTTTTGAATTTTGGCTTGCAAAAGTGGATCACTCCCTTTAATTAATCTTTATTCATTGAGTTTGAGCGCATCTACAAAGACAAAGTATATCGGTCCACTCAGGTGGACCATTTACGCGTAATATATGGTAATACACGGGAGATTACCATACTGCCTATTCATACACTGTACCGTTCATCAGTTGAACGTTGTGTGTTAGGATGCATCGGTAATGAAAACAGACGGGAAATAATCCTTTTTTTTCTACATTTTGCAATCTTCAAAACAACAAAGTCGGTAATTATTATCAAAGTATATGACTTTGAGATCACATAAACGAAAGTTTTTTTTGCATTTGCTGGTAAATTTAGGGAGAAATCGGCCGACAAAAATTGTTTATTATTTGGATAGTGCAGCAGGTGGAAGAGGTTGATCTCCACACAATGCTACTGTAATGTACCTATGTGTGAGTTTGAGAGCCCTTCCCATACTAGGAAAAGAGGGTTAATCTACCAAGTATACCTAGTAAGTAAGTATTAATTTGCCGGCGTCTGTGAGTGTGAGTTTGAGCCACCCCTGGACATAGGAGCTGCCGCTTGTGCTTGAGCTGTGTGAGTCGTGACCGACTGTTGAGTTTGAGTTTGTTGAGTTGACTTGAAAGTTGAAAGTCTTGATAACCAAATAGTTTTCCAAAATATTTTGTTGCATATCACCATGTGTGCCAGCTTTATGTTTGTCTTAATTACTTTTGACCGGATCATTATGATCATCATGATCTAGAATTAAGAAATAGATGTGCTTTCAAAATCAAGCAACAAAAAGTGTCATTGACAAATTTGAAAAAAGTGTGCGCTGTGCGCAAGTAATATTCACATCATATTTGATTAATCAGTAATTCAATATTCACTTCTGTACATTAAATTAATCCATCATACAATCATGCCTGGCTTCATGATCATGACAATCTATGGATCATTTGTCAATAATATTTTATTATTCTAAATCTAAAGTCATTTTTTTTGTGAATATTTAATGTGAACTAATTCAGTAATTGATTCAGCACATCAATCCCAGATACTTTGACTAGTGTGCAAAGTATTTGAATTTAGATCCTGTGAAGTGCGATCGATCATATTCAGATACATTTTTACTACGATTCTGTATTGAAAAGAGTCCTGGAATTTGTGTTTTTCAAATCTTATTACAATTCTTATTGCACATTTTTGTAAAACAATTTATATGAATTTAATCTTCAATATATTAGGGAGACATTTAACAAAAAACAACCACCATTCAAAGGTCTTCGTGGCTTGATGGTTTGAGCACCGGTCTAGCAATCCGGAGGTCTCGGGTTCGATTCCCGGCGAAGCCTATTTTTCTTTGCTCATTTTCAATCATTTAAATATTTCTAGTCAGTTTCCTCTATGTTTGAATTTAAAAAATAAAAGTCATTTAATTCTTCTTTTTGGCCGAGTAACGCAAATATGCCTTTTGCAGGGGCTACTTTTCAAGCTTGCCTGCATGAAAATATTACACTCAAATTTGTTATGCAAATTTACAGGGGCTCGTTTATGATGTTCACTGTGTAGTGGTGTACAACGCTTGAGGTGGAGTGCCAATGTTAATTCAATTGTATTTGTATTGTATTGTAAATTTATCAGACTAAAATTAATCAAGATAAATAATGTTCTATTAACCCTTTCATTTCCTTGATTTGTTGTTTGGATTGTAAGAATCTTGTTGTTATTTTTTCATGTTTTAATTTATAAGCGCTATGATACGTTGTGAATAGCGCTATATAAGTAGCCTGTATTATTATTATTATTATTATTATTTCCTTGTAGGTACACCGCCTCCCAGGCCGATGTAGTGGTCTACAAGGCTCTGAGTGGAGCCCCCAATGCAGACCTCTTCAACGCACTCCGCTGGTTCAACCAAGTCAAGTCATACACATCCACATTTGACAGGTAAATATTTTATTTCTGAAAGAAAATGCTAAGGCAGTCAACTATAAGTGAACTTTATTTGAAGTGTAACTAATCAAACCAAAACTAAATGAAAGATTTTTATATTTTATAAATTATATTTCATAAAATGATTTAATAATAATGAAAGCAAGGATTGCCAAAAGAGGAATGAAGTGATAACATCTTTTGACTTCATTTGGCTGAATGGGGATTGCCGCCATTTGTATGATCCCCTTTGAAAATGGTCTTTGTTTTCATTGATTTCCCTAGTCTGCCAGGCGTGAAGAAAGCCGTCACCGAGTACGGTCCATCTGGCACACACCGCTGCTAGGGCTGGCAAACTTTCTGTTTATATTGATGAACTGCTGTACTAGAAATTAGATACTTCTTATCACATTTTAAAGGGAAAGTTGAGTTTTGGTAGAGAGGGCGCTAGACTACTTAATTGGTTTGTGAGGTAATGAAAAAATTTGAAAGAGCATAATATTTAAACAATAAAATCATCTTTGTTTGATCAAAATCTGTTCAGAAACGGCTGAAATATCCATAAATATAACAATTTGTAATAAACCCGGGGCCCCGGGTTTATTAGAGAATTTTGAACCAGCCGTTAAAAATTTAAAAAAATGCTTCCTCTTTTCAAAAAGTTACAAAATAGGTATTTAAATAGTTGTT
Organism: Echinarachnius parma; assembly: GCA_037951105.1. Classification (NCBI taxonomy): domain Eukaryota; kingdom Metazoa; phylum Echinodermata; class Echinoidea; order Clypeasteroida; family Echinarachniidae; genus Echinarachnius; species Echinarachnius parma. The sequence continues at coordinate 16,285 of JBAMJV010004876.1, read as the reverse complement.
GGTTATTTCTCTATCTAATCACTATTTCAACAAAGCATCACATGCACAATATTTTATTCAAAATGGTTGAAACCGATGAGTGTTTAGAGAGCGCCCTCTTACGTTTTAACGGCTCTTTTTGAATGAAAACATGATCTTTACTACGTCATTTGTAATTTTGTGTTCCTTTCTAGTTATAACTATTAGTTTGTAATGTAATGATGCAGGTTTTGGTTACTAAAATTCAGTTTCACTAAAACTGTACTCTCCTTATCAGAACTCAACTATCCCTTTAAAATGTTCTTTATTTTCATTTGATATCCCAGTCTTCCAGGCATGAAGAAAGCCGTGTCTCAGAGTGCGGTCCATCAGGTACACACCGCTGCTAGGGCAGGCAAGCTTCTGGCTATTAATGATGAACTCCAAAATTAACTAAAAATTAACAAATAATTTTCATTACATTTGAATATAGTCTTGTTTTCATTGATTTCCTAGCCTCCCAGGCGTGAAGAAAGCCGTGACTGAGTACGGTACATCAGGTACACACCGCTGCTAGGGCAGGCAAGCTTCTGGCTGTTAATGATGAACTCCAAAATGAACTAAAAATTAACAAATAATTTTCTTTACATTTGAATATAGTCTTGTTTTCATTGATTTCCTAGCCTCCCAGGCGTGAAGAAAGCCGTGACTGAGTACGGTACATCGGGTACACCAGCAGCTAAGGCTGCTCCTGCTGCTGCCGATGCCGATAGCGACGATGACTTCGACTGCTTTGGCTCCGACGATGAGTCAACACCCGTGAGTGATATGTTTCATCAATATACATAATAAACAACTTTTTGGTAACTAATGATCACAATACAAATATTCACCTCTGAAATTTGAGGCTGTCTACAGCCTTCGTCAGCATTGTGAGTTTGTGACCCAACTTGACCTTTTGTGATGTAATAGTCACGAGTCCTAAATATTTGTATTGTGATACAAAAGATTAAAATGCTAATACCAACAAATATAAATACCAATAAAGATGAATTTTCATACTAACTTTTGGTAACATGTGCCAAAACAAATTGTCAAACTGATCAGCTTGGAAGTAACATTTTTGTAGCCATAAGTTTACGTTTGTCCAATGGCCCTGATTGTTATACAAGCCTTTGGGAGAAAATTAGAAAAGTATGAACAAATCAATTGATTTATATGAAAGCATTAAACAATGGCCTATAGAAAGTTAGGAAGTCTTGGACCCCTTCGAAAACAGCTTGTAGCTGACAAGGGCAAACTATCCCATGAGTTGAGAATAAATGAATAAATCAATCTAGGAACCTGGTGGTCCCTGTATTACATGCATGTAACCCTAGATGGAGATTGCAAAGTCTTGTAGTGAACAGGTAATATCTAACATTTCTCCACATCTTAGCAAAAAAACAAATCCATTTGTCATGAGCTCAAGTACGAAATGGTACCACATGTAGCAGAGACCACACACAATACATGTATTATACAGTATTTTCTTATGATAAAATCTACTCAATTTGCCATGATGTATTTACAGTTTATTCATTCATTCATTTATTCATTCATTCATTTATTTATTTCTTGTAAAAGGTACAATATATACAACGTATGGTAAAATGTGAGAGGAAATCACTGGGTAAGCCAATGGCTTGAGAGGGAAGTGATTCCCTCTTAAAAACTTGATAAAACAACATGATATAACATAACACGCTTACACAAACATAACAAGAAACTAAAGTTCTACATTTATATAATATTGACTGGCCTTGAGTGGTATATCAGAAATATTGCATTCGCTAGGATCATATTGCACGAGTCGAAGACGAGTGCAATATGATCCTAGCGAATGCAATATTTCTGATATATCACGAAAGAACAAGCCAGTCAATAAACAAAATACATGATTTATTGAATCGGAAAACTAGCCTGTATGTGTAATAATGAATAATAATAAATACAAAATATCTAATAATCTAAGCTTAACCAAAAACACACCCCCATTCAGTTAGGATGTACAATTGCGGATGTACGATTTACCTGATATATGATTGGCCCATCCTAATATTCTCCATTTTCTCCTTTCTTCTTCAGGCTCCACCACCAAAGAAGATGGAGGCTAAGGTCACCAAACCCAAGAGTAAGTTGAGTTGAATTTATTGTTTTAGTTCTTTGGAATGTTGCACAATGAGTTTGGGTATTTATTAATATATTTTGTTTTACATTGAGCCCTGCGAGGATGAGATAGATAATGAGGGTATGTGACCTTACACCACAAAACCACTGTTATGTTACATTGAGCCCTGCGATGAGGAGATAGATAATGAGGGTATGTGACCTTACACCACAAAACCACTGTTATGTTCTGGATAATATATAGTTTCTTTGTTATTAGTGGAAATAGTAAAATTTGGTTTAAAATATGAGATTCAGGATGTTTGTATTTCCTGAATGAAGGCATCTTAAAGGGACTTAGTAACATTGTCCAAATCCTCAAAATAATTTTTTTGATCTAGCGGTTCCCTCATACCTTGTTGTATTCGTATTAACAATAAAATCACGGGACAGGTTTCGGTTTTTCAAATTTCCCTTTCGTTACAAAGATATGTATGATTGAAGTATTCAGATAAGAAAAACTCCGGGCGAGTTTTTCTTCTGTGTACAAAGTGAGTGCAGTGAGTTACTGAATATCACTTTGCATTTTCGCTCATTACTTGGCCATACAATGTCCATTTGACTTGAAATTTTCACACAATACCCTGTGGACATATGAGATAACAACAATATACATTGCATCAACCATTCATCACTTTTTGCACATGTCAACAATGTTACTAGATCCCTTTAATCTACATTCTGTGAAATTTTTATCATCAATAACCATGTTTAAATATGTTTTTTTTCTTCAAATCAAATGATTAGATTACAGTGCTTGGATGGACGCCGATCTTTGAAGTGGCCCGTTTCTCCTTTGTTTTAAACTGCTTCAGCCATTTTTCTAAATCTTTGGCGCCCATTTTCAGAGGGTTTGCCATGTCTGAATATAAATGACGAATTATATACCATTTTAAAGGTTATGAAATCTACTGTAATGTCATGTGAATATCAGCATTTATAATCATTTTCCTTGGCTTATTGGTTGTTTTGTGGTGTAAGGTCTATAACAAATCTTGTGTAGGCTGTGGATTTGTAATTCATTAAAATGTGAAGTAATTCTCTTCTCTGATAACTTCTTTGTCTTCGTCTTTCTCTTATCCAGTGTAGAGAGTTAAGGGGAGTTAAAGGGGATCACCAGGCAAAGAACAACACATAATTATATGTTTTAGTACCGTTTTGTGATATCAAATATCTGTCAAATAAAAAGGTTGTATATTAAAAAAACAATACAATTAATCATCACCACTTACAGAACCAACATGGCCTCAAGGTTCCATACGTGCTAAACGTCTGCGAGTGAGCCAATTATATTCACACGTTCGTTTTGAGACAATAGAATCACGGACCATGCTTTCGTCCTAGACGAAAGATAGTCACGTCTGCAGACCCACGAACATATGCTTTAGTATTATTGTGATACGTTTTCCCATTTTATAATTTTCTGGAAACTTATTTTTCAAACCTCAGTGAAATGGACTTCCAAAAAATGTAACTTTCACATATAAGAATATTGTTTTCGGGTAGTGGTACCCTTTAACTGAATTTGTAAATCTTGTGTTATTTGTAGAGGCTGTCATCTGTACCAAGTCATACAAAGTCCAACATTCTTTTTGAAGTTAAAGGTGCACCAGTTAAGTGTCAGATATTGACCAAAATGACATTTGAGACTTCAATCCCGTACCAAAATCATTGTAAGATATGTCCGAATGATGTGTCAAAGTTTCATTGAAAAAGAACACTGCTTTCCTGGTTAAAAAAGCGAAAATATGCGTCAGCTTTTACAACAAATTACTCTATGACGTCTATGAGGTTTATGACCGTTCATTAACGCTTTTGAGCTGAATGATAGATATTGTCATACTAAAGGGGCATTTGAAAAAATCTAACCCTATTTTATTCTTCTCTTACCATAAGCACACGGTAGAAGAGAAACAAGGAAGCTCCAAGTAATTTTCGTGGAGTTAGACACTTTACAGGCATCTCTTTAAACCATGCCATGATTCGTTAATATGCAAGTTGTTTGATCTAATATCTATAGCTCTTTGTGTAATTATAACTAACTTTTCAAATGTTTTCTGCTGTTTTATTTGTCTGTAAAGAGGTTGTGATCGCCAAGTCCAGCATTCAGTTTGAAGTTAAACCCCGCTATGATTTATAAGGATGCAAGTTATTTGATCTAATATCTATAGCTCTTTGTATAATTATAACTATAACTTTTCGAATGTTTTCTCCCGTTTTATTTGTCTCTCCAGAGGTCGTGATCGCCAAGTCCAGCATTCTGTATGACGTGAAACCGTGCGATGATGAGACCGATCTGGGAGATATTGAGAAGAAGGTTCGGGCGATTGTCAAGGATGGTCTTAACTGGGGTGCATGTAAGTATTGCACTGCTTGGAGGATGTTGCATCGAGCAGTGCTTGAAATAAGCATAGGCCCACTGGCCCGGGGCCACTAAAAATGAGCTCTGTGCCACCACATTTCATTGATCCTAAATTCTACTGGCCTGTTCGGGCAACCAAATTTAACATAATTTTGTTTTTCTTCGTTTGGTGCCACAAGATTTAGGTTTCGGGCCACTCAAAGTTGAGCAATCTTGTTTTTACCTGCCCGACTGGGCCACAATGCAAAAAGGTTAATTTCTAGCATTGTTAGATGGATAATGCTCAATATTATTCTTTTCTTGTCCCCTCTTCCTCCCCCAGCGAAACGAGTGCCCCTGTGCTACGGCATTGAGAAACTGTCTATCCTGTGCACCGTAGAAGATGACAAGGTAAGACGTTTGTTTCACTCATGTACAACCAACTTTGTCCTTAAAGGGATCTAGTAATTTTGCTGACATGTGCAAAAAAAGTGATGAATGGTTTATAAAAATGTGTGAACACACCGAGTAACGTGTGAACACACTGAGTAACGTGTGAACATTTGATATTAAATGGATGTTATAATGTAATGAGCGAAAAATGCAAAGTGATATTTGCTCACTCATTGCACTGACTTTGTACACATAACTTTCCAGTGGATTTATACAAGTCTGAACACTTCAAACTCACATGGGCTTTGTGCAAAGTCTATGGGGATTTCAGAATGTGGAAGTGAACGGGTTAGAGGGATCTAGTAACATTGTCAAAATCTACAAAATGTACTTAGAACGTAGATAGATACCTCATAGCAATCGTATTACCAATAGAAACATGGAGCCGGTTTCTGTTTTACAGATTTCAGTAAAGCCCTCCGCACACAGAGCCGACCCGATCCGACTGGTTTCAGTCGGTTCAGCTCAGTATACGTTGCCTCAGGACTCCTGTTTTGCCCGTCAAGAGCCAGTCGGAGATCATTCGAGGCAGATTAAACATGTTGAATCGGCTACGACCGAGCGAAACCGACTCTAGCCTGACTGAAAACCAGTCGGATCAGGTTGAGTCGGCTCTGTGTGCGGAGGGCTTAATGTACTTATCATTTCCAGTCCAGACAAAGGATCTGCTAGATTTGATAGCTCGGCACGTACTCTGACGTATAATGCGCCTCAGAAAAGATCTTCTTTTCTAAGTTAAACTTAACTCAAAGTTGGACTTAAAAAGTATGGTAAGCCATTTGTAGCCTTGGAATAAAATATATTCAAAAGAAAAAATGCAAGTATTTTAGACTTTTCATAAATTTTACATGAAGAAGATGAAATCTCCTTGATGATAGAAAAATATGAATGATTTGAAACAACATTTTATGCCTTTTAAAGGGACTTTTACAATTTTGTCTCAAAATATTAATGGTTTCCCATACTTTTTAAGTCCAACTTAGAGTTAAGTTCAAATTAGGATCTTTGTGAAACACCCCCCTGGACTATTATTAATATCAATATTATTTTCCCCCAATATCCCCCTTCTGTGCATATCAGAAAAGATTTTCTTGACTGATGGCGCAATATAAATGCTGGACTATTATTATTATTATAATATTAGTATTTTCCTGGTTTCCCCCTTCTGTGTATTCCAGGTCGGTGTGGACGACCTCCAAGAAGAGATTGAGGAATTCGACGAGGTACAATCCGTCGACATCGCCGCCTTCAACAAGATCTAAGTCACCAAAGAGTATAACATCATGTGTAGTCCTATGTGTAATTATACTAGCAAATGTTTTGCTTTCCCTCAAACGAACTGATGCATTCAAACGAGATGCAAGTCATTGCAATCAGTGGAACCTCATTATTACAAGGTCCTAGGGACCACAGATATTACCTTATTATATCAGGATGAAAAGCAAACTGATAATGGGTTTTGTTATATCAGAGCTCTTTTATAACAATGTTCGACTGTAGTAAGATAATGATGTAAGTCATTGCAGTGGAACCTCATTATCACGAGGTCCTAGGGACCACAGAAATTACATTATTATATCAGGGGGAAAAAACAACAGATTCGGGGTTTTGTTCTAACTGAACTCTTTATAACAAGGTTCCACTGCAGTAAGGTAATAATCCAAGTCATTGCAGTTGAACCTCATAAGTACAAGGTCCTAGGGACCACAGAAATTACATTATTATATCAGGGTGAACAAATAAAAATAAGAGGTTTTGTTATATCAGAGCTCTTTATAACAAGGTTCCACTGTAGTAATATAATGATGTAAGTCATTGCAGTTGAACCTCATTATTACAAGGTCCTAGGGACCACAGAAATGACCTTATTATATCAGGATAAACAGAGTTAGATATAACAGAGCTCTTTGTAACAAGGTTCCACTGTAGTAAGATAATGAGATTCAAACGGTCATTCTAGCTTGGTTGCTTTTAGCAATATGCTAATTCTACTTCTGAGAACATTCCTGTAGAATGATTGCAAAATACTGTGGAACTTTGTAACAAGAATCTTGTGCCTTGGGACCGTGACAAGTACATTGTTAACCATTAACCATTGAGATTAACCTCTCACTTATGTTCTATGGTAATACTCATCAACGCCTGTTCAGCATCTAGACGTGGGAAGGATTCACTGCCTGGTAATCTTGCTAGTCATTCATTTCGTATCATCGCACAACTTCCTGTCGATGGCGGGCAAATCTGAGCGCTACGTCGTTGGCCTCTGCCAGATCTTCAGTTGTGCACATTCCATGTACCAGATCACAACTAAGCAGGTGGTCCATGGTCTGAGGGCCGCGACCGCACTCACAATCCGCTGTGCTATCAATGTATCCCCAGTTTATCATATCTTGCTAGTAATGGGTGAACATGAATACAAAGAGCTTGCATGGTCCTACACTATTTCCTTGTTCCAAGAGGGTTTTCTTTTTATTTTAGGCCTTTTTGTGAGATTCCACTGTATCTGCATTACAGATTTATTCTTGTATTTTGGTTTACAAAACCATTCAAGAATTGATGTTCAGATAACAAGGTTTAAATTTAGTTTACAACATTCAAATAGTATACCAGGGGCCAGTATATGAAGTCAAACTTCTAATAGTCTGCCTCTGGTAAAATTCAGAATGTCACATTCATTGGAATAAAAACAACATATGATTGAAATGAATTAAATTCATTTCTGAATGTACTATCCTGACATGGTTATAAACCAGTCCCGTATCATCAACATTTAAAGCGGGGAATATGTAGATTAATCATGTGGTAATCTGCTGTTCACCATTCATTTCAAGTTATTATTTGTAGGTTCAGTGCATTAGTTTTGTATGTCACATTTAATGTCACATTGTAACTCATAATACCTTTCTTGAGATCTCATAGATGGGAAATAACTTGCCAAAATCATGACCAAAACTGGCATGCACATCACTTTCTGATGTGATCTGCAAGAATCCATCATTAAAGCAACAATCTTTTCAATAAAATTTGAATTAGAGCTACTTGATTTTGCAAATGTGCTAATGCAAGAAATAAATTATGTCTGTATGATGGAGAATAAAACATTTGCTAGAAAAGAATGTTTATATTGTATCGCTAATTTTGTCTAAATGTGCATTTTGTGTTAGGTTTGTGTATTTTGTGTGTATGCTTATGCATAGTCATGGTTTTGGAAAAATTATAATTTGTGAGACCAATTGCAGAAAGATACAATCGATTGTAAGTAACAATTAATTGTAAGTCAGATCATGTGTTTTAAATGCGCAAATCTGATTGGTTGAAACACGCAAATTGTCTGACTTACAATTAATTGTAACTTACAATCGATTGGATCTCTTTCTGCAAACGTGTCCCTGGTCTGGCGAGTGGTTGAGTGAAACAAAAGTGTGCTTGCATTGTGGAATGTATTATAGGGAGTAACAGTAATACCATACAGCTGGACACATCAAAACCACACTAGCTAGTGCTAAGTATATTATTAGGTGATAGGGCCAAGTATGCAACAAGATATTTTAGTTGCCTACTAGTGTATATAAAAACTGGGTAATAATGTTTGCCCAGATAACCATAGATACTAAGAACACTTTGTTTAAAGGGGTAGTTTAGTTTTGGTAGAGAGGGCGCTGCACATCACAATTTTTTTGTGAGGTAATGAAAAACTGAATGTCGAATTTGAGAGAACATGCAATTTTAATGGCAGAATAAACTTTATTTTGTCAAAATCGACCCAGAAATGGCTGAAATATCAATAAATATATCTGATCTTATAATTATTTGGGGCCCAAATAATTAGATGATTTTTAGAATTTTTTTTTTAAATGCCTGCACTTTTTCAAAAATTTTCAAAAGCGTTTTTTAAATAGTTGTTGATGATCTCGCTATTTAATCATATCAATAAAACATCACATGCATAATTTTGTATGAAAAATGGTTTAAACCAATGCCTTTTAAAAAAGCGCCCTCTTGTGTTTGAATGGCTCTTTTTGAATGATAACGGGCCTTTTACTTAGTCGTTTGTAATTTTGTATACCTTTCGAGCATGGTGGAGTTATAATTATTAGTTTATAATGTTACTGTGCAGGTTTTAACTACTTAAGTTCAGCCTTACCAAAACTAAACTACCCCTTTAATGAGCCCTTTCGGAATAGACTTTGGGTGATTATAAGTTAGTGGGGTTTTATGTACACAAGCACTTGCCCAAATGGCCTGGGACAATTCAAAGTCATATCTTTTCATAAATGTGATGTTTTGCATGAATTAGGCTTGCACAATCTAGCAATACAGTCGTATCATAATACAGTGGAACCTCTTTATAGCGAGGTCCTTGGGAGCATGAGAATTACATTGTTATATCAGGTTCTAGTATCTCTTTATATCAGGGTAAAGAACCAAAAGAATATATAAAGGGCTGGGACCAGCAAAATAATCTTATTATAAGAGGGTTTTGTTATAGACGAATCCGGTAATAGGGCCATAACTGGGGACTTCCAAGAGTACAACACAAGATAATTAGGTTTTAACCGTTATGCAACATGTCGGGTGTATTATTGTCTCCTAAACAATCAGTGACCTTTGTTCATGCTAGACATGCTTGAAGCCACCCAGTTACGGCAGACGTAGACTTGAAACCGTATTGGTCTACAGGGGCGTTGATCCGTTTTTGCGATTGGGGGGGGGGGGGGGGGGGGGCGGCGGGCGAAATTTGAAAATTTTTCCAGAGTGACCACTGAGAGAGCTAAAAGCCCCACATTGGCATGCCCGAAAGTTTTATTATGCGCTCATTGAAAGTGTCTTGATGGCGCGAAGACCTGACTTTGGGGGCACCCACATTTGGGGACAATAATGGGGGTCCAGGGGGCGGAGTCCCCGGAAGCTTTTAGACATTTGCAACTCCTATCATGTGTGTTAATTGTATAAAATAGTGAACCTACTCGTAACGTATTTTTAAAGGGCATAGCGAGGAAAAGATTGAACCTTGCATGAGATGGATCCACGTGATCCTGTATACTATAGAGCCATCGATATAGTCTAGGGAATTGAGCTCCCATGAAACTAAGCAAGGGCGTCAACAACTTCTCAAAAGTGGAGGGGAGACATTGCGAGAAAGCGAAGCGACCGAGCGGGGGAGGGTGTTCGAGGGGTGTCCCCCTCCCACAGTAGGGAGCTTGTGTATTTTTGGGCGTGAAATTGTGCGATTTGGTGCACACCTGAGACAGAAATTTCACGTAATATGAAGTATATAAGTATGGAACCAAACATACATAATGACACAAAGAGGGGACAATCTCCTCCACTTTCAAATGTGGGGGGCATGATATTCCAATTTGATTTGCGTTCAGCACATATGGACCGAATTGACTGAAAGATATATTATTTCAGATTATTTTATTTTCTGTGACGGTGTGCTATAGAATGATGAGGGTTTAATAAACTTCGTTTGAGACGTGCGTTTGAGAAATTACACGGCCCAACACATTTCGAAAGGTGAGTTCCCGCAACCGAAATGAAACTTGCAATATGAGAAACTGTATGCGCGCGAAGCGCGCGGCAAAAAAAGAGATTTACAGTCCTTTTCAAACTAAAAAAAAACAGCTATTTTGAAGATTATTAATTGATAAATGTGTCTTTCCCCTCTTTGGCATTATATCACTCGATTTTTTTCCTCCTCATTTTCAGAATTATTGGGGGGGGGGGGGGGGGGGGGCGAAACGATATGTTGGCCCCCCCCCAGGATCGACGCCCCTGTTAGTCTATATCAGAGCTCTGTAAAGCGAGGTAGGGCAAGGGCTTCTCAAAATGTTTACTAATATGTATGCACTAACAAATTGTTTGGTGGTGGGCCACCAGAAAAGGGGAAGAAATTATTTCACTGGCCCGACCGGGCCACTGACAAAAAAAAGTGGAGCCCTGCTTTAAGTAAGAATCATACGCATTCATCTGCCTGTAAAATAAGCTACAATTAGAAATAATGAAAGCTGTCTATTAAAAACGCCACTATAAATCTTCTAAGCGTAATTTGATAAATGACCGAAAACTAGTTGACGATCAGCAACCCTGACAAAGGAGTTATTTACAAATAGCAAGGGGGGGGGGGGGGGGGGGGGGGAGGTGGGGGTGTGGACTTTTTCCAAACCCGGGCGACTCTCCCGGGTGCAGCTGACAACGAGATTTAGGTATACATGTATGTATTAGTATTCAAGTATTGTATAATGTATAACAATTATTCTGTAACTTAATGTTTTGTTTTGATGTAAATGTATTTGGTGCCGAATAAAAATAATAATACTATTAACAAGTTACGCTGCATAACACTTTGATTATATAACGCGAATTATTGGAGAGGGGGGTCACATCTTATGTGTATTTCTTTATTTTTAACAAATATTCCCGCTATGTATTTATTATTTTTATCAAATTATTGGGAGCACCCCCTCCAGAAGCTACGACACTGGAAACATTACACAAAATGTATTTGTATTTTTTACTTTTCTCTTTCTTTTCTTATTATTACTTTTTTTGTGCAATGTTATTTGTTTTATTCTCACCCGCGTTCACCTATTTGTTTCTCATTTTTCTTTTTTTTCCTTCTTATTTTAATGCGTTCTTTTGTGACAAATTGTGATTTTCTTCAAGTGAGAAAAAATGCAAATCGCAACAATTATTCATGTTCTCTTGTCAAGTCAACTCAGATTTGGATTATAAGGATTTACCGTTGTTTTCCCCGTTATTGTGTTGGGAGCTGTGGTTTGTGTCCACTACCTGAAAGGTTTTTAGCCCACAATAAACTGAAATAGAAATCCTTTTCGCGGAATAAAGTTAAGTAGAGCTATACTTTCTTTTATTATTTTGCAAAGGTGCGGTTTTAAACCTGACAGTTTGGCGACTACAAGATATGGGATCCGTGGCGGCCTCGTTATCCTAATACACCCATAAAGGGATCCGATATAATAGCTCTACTCTACTTTTCTTATGCCCTCTGTCAGATCGTATCAGAAAGCAGTGGTGTAGTGTGGTCAGACTGATTGGAGGGGGAGGGGGGGGGGGGGGGGGGGGATCACACCCAACATGACTGGTTACGCACCCGCGTCCAAAATAAGCGTCGAAAGGGTATCATTTATACAGCTTTACGTCGTCGTTTTCCTTTAAAAAGGGGTGTTTTCAGCATTCATTAGAAAAACCCACAAAAAGGGTACCTTTTCAGGTGCACAAGTTTTCAGCTATACGGCGTCTTCGACGTTTTCCTTTAAAAACGGGTTGGTTTTCAGCATTCATTAGAAAAACAAACCACAAAAAGGGTACTATACCTTTTCAGGTGCACAAGTTTTCGACGTTAGGGTCCATTTCAGAGTATGATGGACACGGGTGGGTAGCACTTTTGTATAAGAGTGACCCCCGGCTGTATTTCTTTACTATTTCCCCTTATGTTTTTATATATATTTTTTTTCATTGGGATGGGGGAGGAAGGCACGCCATCCCCCCCCCCCCCCCCCCCCCCCCCTTTCCGCCCCCTCGTAGCTACGACACTGCTGGAAAGCTATCCCAGGAACGCTATGGTCTGAAATCTGGAGGTTTCGTGACCAAACAAAATAATTATACAACCCTCAAGAGGCATTAGGAATCTGTAATACGATTCTTTATGTAAATCAGAATCCCAGACCACGTATTGGAATGGTATGACTCCTGAGCAATGGCAGAAATAATGAAGTTTGGTGCAGAGTGCGACAACGAGCTCTTAATTTGAATTAGATTTGGACCATCTCGTGTTTGGCATTACTTTCTTTTATATCTGGATCTAGGATTTGTTTGATTTGTTTTGAAAGTATTATAGTTAGATTCATTAGGGCTGCTCTATTTGGTTTGATAAAAACAAATGGATCATGGCGTAAACAAGACCCAATTATTCTATATATATAACTTAAAATGATCCTCACATATCAGTTCGAATGATTTCCCCAAGTCTTTAGAATAGTTATAATGGAGTTTGCCGCATTGTGTGAAAAAGAGCCATCTTGTTCACACAAATAATGATTTGTAATTATGGGTCTTTTGGTAAAATGTGTTTTGTTATAATGTCTATGCGAGCAAAAACAAATAAATCGTCATATTGAAGAAGAAATTACTGTTCCACTTAAATTCCCGATGTATATGGAGCTTCTACAAATAACGCATAAATAATGAAGTTTGGCGCTGACATCAAGCTCTATGTTTTTCAATTTAGACAAAAACGTGATTATTATGGTTTTCTTTTATCTGTTGGTCCAATCCATGGATCCATTTGAGATAAAATTATGTTGTTTTGCCATAATGAACAAATACACTATCTGCCGTAATCATGAAGACCCCAACATCATTACCTTTAAAGTATTTTGATGATTTTTCCCTAAACTTGATTGAGAAATTGAGTTTGGGCAGTGTGAAAAGTCGTGTCAATTTCTTCAATTAGACCGGCTCGTGTTCAAGGAAGTACTTCATATAAAGAATACACATACTAAGAGAGGTCAATTTGATTTTTTTTTGCCCTCTTTTATAACAAAAAAAACACCAACAACATTATGTAGATCTTCTGGTAAACATGGTGATGAAGACCCAATTACTGTATAATAGAAATTCCCAACATGATCCGATGATTTCCCCGTGACTTGGTTTGGATAATGAAGATGGGCGCCATGTGTTAAAGCGAGGATATCTTCTTCAACTTGCCGCGCCCTGATATAAAATGGTTGTCGATGTTGTGTCGAGACTTACTGGAGGCTAGGAGGTGGGGCAGAACCGTAATCTTGGGTGGGGTATAGAGTACAGAAGCCATGACGTCATAAAAACACTTTTTTAGAATTTTCAAATTTGGACTTCATTTTCAGAAAGAGCATAACAAATAATGTCCAAATACCGAAAATCAAAGGAATAGGTTACGTATTGGCTGAGATATGCCCATCCGAATGAATTTTACTTCAATGGGCAATCAAATTTAGGAACCAGTGCACTATAACACTGATTGCCCATTGACCAAAACAATAATTCGGATGGGCATATCTCGGCCAATACGTAACCTATTCCTTTGATTTTGGTATTTGGACATTATTTGTTATGCTCTTTCTGAAAATGAAGTCCAAATTTGAAAATTCAAAAAAAAATGTTTATGACATAATTTTATGACATCACACTTCACCACTCTATATCATCAGAGCGCGTTAATATGTTGTAGTCTACCGCCCTCTAGCTGCCACCGTCTTGTACCATCATGATAGCAGAGGGTGTATTCTGAAAACGATTTTAAAGGGGTAGTTCATTTTGGTAGAGAGGGCGCTGCACAACACAATTTTTTTGTGAGGTAATGAAAAACTGAGTGTCGAATTTGAAAGAACATGCAATTTTAATAGCAGAATTAACTTTATTTGGTCAAAATCGGTTTAGAAATGGCTGAAATATATATCCGATCGTAATAAATTTTGGCCCCAAATTTATTTGATGATTTAAAAAAAAAAAAAAAATGCTTACACTTTTTCAAACATGTTCAAAAGCGGTTTTTAAATAGTTGTTGATGATCTCTCCATTTAATCATTATTTCAACAAAACATCATATGCATAATTTTGTATGGAAAATGGTTGAAACCAATGCCTTTGTAGAGAGCGCCCTCTTGTGTTTTAATGGCTCTTTTAAAAATGATAACAGGCTTTTTACTTAGTCATTTTAGTAATTTTGTATACCTTTCGAGCATGGTGGAGTTATAACTATTAGTTTGTAATGTTACTGTGCAGGTTTTGGTTACTAAAGTTCAGCCTTACCAAAACTGTACTACCCCTTTAAGTTAAAATTTATTGTATCTACGTCATATATCTACGCCACTAAATTTGTCAAACTGTACTTAAGGAATAGCGATTTGCTAATATATATTTTAGTGACGTAGATATGACATAGATACAATAAATTTTAACTTAACATCGTTTTCAGAATACACCCCCAGGTCTTAGTCAGAAATAAACCGACTCTACATGGGGTTTACTTTTAAATCAGCCTTATATTTTACCCCATTTCTGTATGAGGCCAATATTCGACCGTCGAGCGGAATATAGAGACTGATTTGTCGATCGGTCTAACTAGGTCTGTAATTAGCAAACCATCGAGTCAGCTTCTTGATTAGACAGACAATCCACCTCGTTATGGGATGGTCCTTTGAAATTATGACGTCGTAGAGAACGGGTGAAACAAAAATCGTGAGAGAACCCTCGAAACATTGGCTGATTTTTCGGACTACTTCTTGATTAGCTGTAAACATGGTATCAGGAGTAGAAACGAGATTGTCCGTCTTGACTCCTTGATGTTATCCGCTTATTATCTTAAATGATTGAAAATGAGCAAAGAAATATAGGCTTCGCCAGGAATCGATCCCGAGACCTCCGGATTGCTAGACCGGTGCTGAACCATTGAGCCATAAAGACTCTTAAATGGGGGGCATTCCCATGAAACCCTTAGTTCGCTTATTATCTTGTCAACAAGTGTCTTCTGAAAGAAGACATTGATGTATTGAGTAGTACAATTGTATATTTTTTAAATCTTGGCTTGGACCCCTTTGAAAAAACAGCTTGTAGCTGACAAGGGCAATCCATCCCATGATTGGAGAATAAATAAATACATAAATAAATTAAATACATAGATAGATAAACCACCAATCAGAAGGGATCATATCTGCTGAGCCATGACCTAATTAATCGGCGTAATTATTTTACATAACACTAAGGAATCCGCAGGTATGTTTGTTTGCTTCATTTGTTAGTACGTGTGTTTGTTCGTTCGTACGTTCGTTTGATTGTGTGTTGTGTTTGCTTATTAGTTTAATTGTTTGCTCTTGCGTCTGTTCGTTCGTTCGTTCGTTCGTTCGTTCATTTATTTCTTCGTTTGTTTGTTTGTGTCTGTTCGTTGTTGTTTTTGTTAGTTTGTTGTCTGTTTTTTTCCCTTTGTATGTGTGTGTGAGTATATCTATCTGGAGAAACATTACGATGGACTATAATTTGGTGAGGTTGTCTGCCAAGATTTATCATTAAATTCTCCTGGGATCGGTTTAATATAATGGAGTATAGAGTTGCAGAAATCACATATTTTGTTCGTGTGTTTGTGTGTTCGTGTGTTTGTATGGGGTTTAATGCCACTCTTGTATAATAATCGAGGTTGATCTAGTCAGAAATAACTGACTCTATATTATACATGGGGTTTTATTTTAATATATTCTAGGTGGAGACGGTTAATGGAGCGTGGCGCAGTCTCAGTGGAACCAGGGAGCTGGGGGGTGTCAG
>JBAMJV010004875.1:0-31499 GCA_037951105.1 Echinarachnius parma | reverse complement strand
GGTTACGGGCCTGTATGTATTTACAGATTTGCCACCTATGTTTTGTATTGCTTTTGTTGGATCATAATATAATGACTAGAATTATCTCCAGTGCCACAACTTCAGTCCCAGCTATAAGACAGAAATTACCAGTAGCCAGGTCAACTGTTTCACACTTACGGATTTTGACCAGCCACTGACAATATTATGAAAATTGTTTCTTGTAGCACTCGTGCTAACTTTTTGTTTTCTTTTAGCAACAACCTTAACTTTTGTATAAATGTGTTTTATAGCATGTAAGCATTAATTAAGTTTACTAATCTATTGCAGTGATTCATTGTTTTGTAACCATGTATAGTTGATGTACATACATACGATATTGTTGTTGTTAATAAACTTCAAACTTCAATTATTAAATCAAACCCTTCTGCATACTTAGGGATCCCAGGCAAAGGACCAGTGATTTATGTCCTTTTGATCATCTTTAAAATTATTGGCCCGAATTCTCATCAGTGGCTCAACTTTAGTCCGGCCTAAAAAGACAAAGACTACCGGTACCAGTTAAACCATTTTGCACCTGCAGACCCATTGTTTGTTGCCATTCGCCACCAGAGATATTATAATGTTTCCTTACATTACATATCGGGAGGCACTTCGGGAAATACCAATACTCGACGGTACCTTTAACTACCCTTTGTGTACTCCCTGCACAACAATTCGCAACGCATGCACGCATGCACGCACACACACACACACTCTTTTGTTCATGGTTTATACCTCCAAATAAACAGAAAAAACATAAATAATAATTTCGTATACAAAATTATAAACTACACACACACACGCGCGCACACACAAACACACATTTGTTTTAATTCTAAATTAATGTAGGTACTTTCTACATTCAATTATTTGTCATGATATATCATACAAATTATTAAAATAATGTGGTCATGATTACTACATTATTATTATTTTCGTATTTATTTCCATATTTAAAAACATAAACAAAACAATGTGATTAAACTTGCTTACAAATGCAACACAAATGGTTGTATAACATATAGAGGGGGAAAAAAGCCGTTTGAAATACATTATAATACATAAAATGATCAAAGTAACAATTAAGAACATAGATGCACACGAATTTTGTAAAAATATAATTTCTACGAAAAAGTGGAGAAGCCAATCTTGGACGCAAGGCTTGTGGTTTGAACAAAGAAAACAAAGTCACTCTAAATTGATAGGTAAAGAATGCTATACATGGCTTTAAACTCAGACAAACAAAAACAAATATAATCTCTCTTAAATTAAATTTCACATGTTCCAAATCTTTTTTAGATGGATACCTATTTTACATATAACCAGAGCGTGGTCATACTCCATTCATTTAGACTCCATAAATGCATTAAAAACCTCCCTTTCTGTGGGAGCAAGTCCATTTTCGGCTATATATCATGTACGAGGACTGCAGGCCCGTAGCCAGGGGGGGGGGGGGGGGGGGGGGGGGGGGGGGAGTGGGTGCGTTGGGTGCGTACGCACTTTTTACGTGTTAGGTTGTCAAGACGCCGCGTACCTCCTCGAAAATAATCTTCTTGATGAGCGGCAATCTGTATTAACGTTTTCTAATATACATCCTGTATGAGCCGGACAATGGTATGATTACAGCCCGCCGCCACCCCCCCCCCCCCCCCCCCCCCCCCACTCAGGTGGTCATCTGTACCACATGCGCGTTCCCGATTTTTCGGGAAAAGGGGTATATTTTAGGGGCTCAGTTCGGGGAAAAAATCCCGAAAATCGTTGAAATAGGGGGTCTTTAGTATTTGTTCCGAAATATTTTTAATTAGGGGTACTTCCTTCATTTAGGGGGTAATTTTGCTAGCTTCCCTTCCAAAAACCTGTGATAAGGGGTAATTTTGCTGGCTTCTCTTCCAAAAAGCCCGTGATAGGGGGGTAATTTTGATGGCTTCCCTTCCAAAGCACGTGATAGGGGGTCAAAATCCTAACCCATTTCATCCTTAAAGGGGGTGTCTGTCTCTAAGAATCTGGAACAAGCATATGTGTATGGTTGACCGCTTGAGTGGTGGGGGGGGGGGGGGGGGGGGGGGGGGGGGCTGGGGATTACAGCTCCAGTACTTCAGGATTTCTCTTCAGTATTTGACACTGTATACCATACAATAATGCTAAACACCTTCACATCACTTGGGTCAAACTCAGAAATGGTTCTTGTCGTATTTATCTAATAACCATCAATTTGTATTAATGATCATAAATCTGATTCCAAATTTTGTTACGTGCGGAGTTCCACAAGTTTATGTTGGCGGTCCTATATTCTCTTATTATACTTGATTGGGTTGGAACATGTTCTTGAACATTTCTCTGGTAACCATTGACTGCGGGAACCTGGTTGGCCCCGTATTAAAGTCTCATTTGAATTGCGAATTCTAGGGTCAGGGGTCAGGGTTACCTATAAAAGTGATACCGGGTTAGGGTCACCTCAAAGTGAAGCCGTTAATGCAATTACAAAAATTGAAAGCTTGTATTACTGATATACAAGCAATTGAAGAATGTACACTCTCTGACAATGTAATGATTCTAAATCTGAGTTTAACATTTTGTTGTTTCTAAGGTAGAATTAAAAAATGGAGCGATGATGGTGGCGATACTGAAATGTATTCCATTGTCTAGTTATGGCAGAAAAAAAAATCGAGTAATGGGCGATTCAACTGTGCCATCGTCATAAATACTCTCCAATCTCTGTGGCGTCTCAATCCGTTATTGCGCTCTATATCCCGATCACGGAAAATTGTTTGATGAGTGAATCACGCATATGTTTGTAGGCACTGTGAGCGAGATATATTTATGCGATGATCATAGAGCTGTATAATACAACTCTGTGGCGATGATTAGCTCATCGAAAAGACTTAGAGCGCAAGTGATTACTGTATACAAGATCATATACGCGCACGCACGGCGTCGCAGAGAGGCGCTTGGCCACTAGTTGTAAATGTTTGCGGTATTAGTGACGGTGTTAAAAACGGTTTATAGAATCTGGACTAAACCGCTTATCATGTTTTGCTCTCGGAAACAGGTATTCGTGGACTCGTAAGCTTCACTGGTAATATCAAGATGAGACACAGTAACTCCATAATAGCCAGCAGCATGAACGTCGCGCTGTAAGACCCAAAGTAATCGGCAATCAACCCTGGGGAAATGAGTATGAGAAAATAGAATGAAAGTAAATAATAATAACAACAAAAGAAATCATCCAGAAACTAGTGAACAAACGAAAAGATATCGCAAAAAAGTTAGACATGATAACAATAACTAAGCGTATTGTTCTTCCCGCAAGTGCTCCATTCAGTTTGTCCAACTTTTTTTCTTCTAAATTTGTCATTAAATTACACCCTTCCCACATTATACATATGCCCAAGGCAGGGTTCCTTTGCATAATGTTTTATGTAACCTATTTGTATTACAAATAATGGACAAAATACTACAACTTTTGCAATATTGAATTACTAAAGTTGTCTACAGACTGGGAAAAGGATCAGGAAAAGCGGAGAGGTTAAGAAAGAGAGATATGAGCGATTGAGATGAGATGTTATTTAGTTATATCAGAAAATTAAAGATATATTTATTATCTATATAGCATGACAAATTTGATTTAAAATGTGATTATTTTGTGTACAAAAATAAATGGTATACGATCAGATCTCCGATATACAAATAATCTAAAGATGAAATAAACCCAAGTATAATGTTTGCATAAGCTATATTATATCGTTATACAATCGAATCACAAATACGTTTTTCCCATGATGGTGCGTGTCTATTTTGCAGGCTACTTCATACTTGTACTATATTTAGAATCAGGAAATTCTTATTTTTATCTAGCACTATTTATTTGGAAATAATTGTACAAATTCTTCGAATTAACGTAGCACGGAGATCGTTGCACCGATGTATGGTGCTGTGACAGTGGAACTGCAGTTGCATAATAACTATGAACAAGAAGTACGCCATGTCTTGTTAGGGCGGAAATGACGTACGTCACTTCCGCTGACGTCATGAAGTGGAAGGAAAAGCTAATCAGCGAGTCTTTGTTTTTCCCCAGTAGCAATTGCTGGTCCGGAGAGTTGGATTTGTTATCTGGGGAGTTTTGTTTTTGTTTTGCGGGGATGGAAGTTGGAGCGGGGATTTGAGTTACCAAACGTATGAAAGTACAACGATAGTAAATTAGGGACATAAATAACAATCATGATATTGAAGGCGGAAGCACACAAGATACAAAAATTAAAAAAGCAAACGAGCGAACTAAACAAGCCGATGAAAGGTTAATTTTGTAAAGCAATGCGAGTAAATTTTTCATTATGATAAACAGAGAAGGCGGTAGCCAGTGAATATATTGAGTAACATGTTCTCTCGTGAATGTGACCTCTATTTGGCCAATATACGATACCGACAGTGGTATTTGCATAGATTTGATCGTAGAACTTCACAGAAGTTTACCATCGTCATTGTACTTTTGGTATACTAGAATTAATAGCAACAAGGCTTATATTATGTAAATATAAATGAAATGGAAGAAAATGGAAAGTTTTTAAAAAAGAACAGAAAATATTCTTGTTTGATCCAACTTTACCAGAACAGTAGTCGCCGATCATACAGGATATACCGAATATGAACTCGCCCGTGCCAAAAACGATTGAAAACTCCTCAGGTCGAACTCGCCCTCTCCCGATCAGATATGGTAAAGCAGCCTTGCCCCCGATGCACATTCCCGAGAGGAAAGACATAGTCACCATGACTAACCTGTTCATATATAAATTACGTTGGCAAGTTGGAATTAGAGTTGACTTTCGGGGGGGGGGGGGGGAAACAATTAAATCAAGAAATAAACAAACAAACACGAAAGATGACATTTGAAAAAGCTAACGTAGATCCATGCAGGTGAGACTTAGGTACCCTGCTGACATTGTTATAGCCTACTTATCGGTATCAGAGGAAATTTATCTATCAATGCTCCAGTCCTCCTGGATCAACACTGGACACTAATGATAAATATTAAGGTCCATATTTGCCACAAATTTCAATGTTTTCCAGTATAAATTTTTTTCTCGTATATTTTCGAACGAGGAAATCTGCTCTTTAGCTTTAAAGATCATGGAAACCTGACACTCATGAGTCAAGACTTACCTGTTGGAGACAAATGCATAGCAGACGAGAGCAAGGACGTTGACTGGGCACAGGGCAAGGTATAGATCCACAGGTGCGACAAGCTCACGCGTCAGAAGACCTGCGCAGACCCGCCCGCCAAAGTTTCCAAGCGCGGCGAAGAAGATGATCACCAGAGTGGAATACGGACGGGAGATGCCGAGCTGGATGGCGTGGGGAATCAGAAAGGAATGCCATCCGATGAAGGCGATGGCGTAGGCGGAATACGAGATGTAGAGGAAGTTCCCCCAAGGGTCCGTAACGAAGGGCAACATCTTCAAGACGTCGACTGTCCTCTGGATGAATGCTCGTTTTACACCAGATATATAGTCCGCGCCTTCCTCTTCATTATTCGGATCAATGCAATTATTTGGTTGGTGGTATGAACCTTGAGACAGTCTCTTTGATGACTTACTGGATGTTGATATTATCTCACTTCCTTCGCGTGGGATATGCATAAAAGGTGCACTCTCGTCCTGAGTCGATCCGTATGAACCGACCCAATCATCTGCGCCTTCGTCCGTAATAGTGCGACTCCAAGCGATGTGGATCTCAGCTTTTTGATCTGTAGAACTTCCTGATGGCCTAGATCCTTGAAACGCCAATATGTCTGATTTAGTCTCTTGATCCGTAAATCTGCCTGCTTGCTCATCTAGATACATGTATCTCCCTGACACGCCTGATGGTTGCGTTTCGTCATATCCATCTGACCGCGACTCCATTTCTGCAATTTTATCTGGTTGCGTCCCTTGATCCATAGATCCACCAGGTTGCGTTTTCTGAGCGATAGACTCACCATATCGCGGCTCACGTTCCGTAATGTCATCGTGATTCATGTGTCGATCCGTTATCCTTTCTGGATGTGTTTCGTGATCGGTATGTCCGTCAGACATCGTCTCGATCAGGCCGTTCTCATTGTCATGCGCCGTGTCGAGCCTCCGATCTAGCGCATTTTCCTTCTCCTCCAAGTGCTTCTTTTCCGGAATATCATTAGAGCTGGGTCCTGAGTTGGTACGGACAGTCATTATACAGGGAATGATGTTTGCGGACAGCGTTCCGTACAGCAGCATAGCAGACCTCCAGCCGTAAGCAGAGAGCAGGACTTGGGCCAATAACGGAGGGAGCACCATGGCCACACCACACCCTGCGCTAGCCAGGCAGAAGAGAAGGTTAAAGTTGTCGGTGTGCTCGTGTAGTGACAGTGTAAAAAAGACGTACATCGCCATACCCCCGATCCCTAACCAAAAACACAAACAAACAAAAGGAAGATACATTGTGGAAAGTACGAATGACATAGATATTTCTCAACCAAGTTAAAACTTACATCATTTTCACTGGTAACTTAACACCTTTTCTCGCTTATCATGTTGCCTCTAATCCTCGTTTATCGGAAATATGAACATTTTAGGATGGATTTCCACTTCATCTGTATAGGATCGAGTTTCAAAATCGCATTGAATAAAGATATATAATAAGCTTTACGTATTGCACTCATCATAATCTACGGACGATTGGACAGGTGTTTGGGAACGCAAAATAACCAATTTGCTACGATTACTAGGTGGACACCCCATTAGACATATTGAAATGACGCATGGCAACGCCAAAAGGGATTTCACTCCTCCAATAATCCAACACGGTTTAACACGGATCTTGAACCGTGGTACCTGTGTTTTTATACACACACATGTACACATCACAACACGGACCTATACGGTTGTTGTTTTTGTATACACCGAAGCCGTGTTTTTATTCACACACGTAAACATCACAACACGGATCATCAACACGGTTAGTCGCTCCAGGATCATCCTTGTTGTTCCGTGTTGTTTCCCGTTTCGTCGTGTATATACTGGACAGGCCTCCGGCGTGATCTTTAAATTGGCGCACTGGCATTGTGAGATCTCGTCCCGGAGGACACCGGTCTCAACACGGAGCTCTTGGTGGCTAGACGGAGACCCCCGGGGGTGTTCAGTCGCTACACGCAGTACACGGTATACCTTCTAGGACTAATACAGATAATTTTCATCCGTGTACTACGGGGCGAAAATTGCGCATGTTAAAGTTTTGCCCCGGATCGTCTCCACAATGCGCGTATTACGCCAAGGATCACGCCAGAGGCCTGTTCGGTGGATTTATACACGCGCGGTGAAACCGGAAATAACACGGGATAACAATTTAGAGATCCCGGATCGTCCATCCGAGACTCCCGAGTTGATCCGTGTTGGTTCCTTGACTGTGTGAAAGCCCCTTAAGCGACAAGGGGAGCCAAACGCTGACGTGATCGCTTACTGTTACTTATACATGCATAATTCCCGTCACTTTTAACGTATAAAATATTACCTCTTGGGTATTACTCATAATGTTTTGGGAAGCAATAGATCTGTTTTTACTGAACACTGGAGGCTGCCATGTTTTCCAACGGTATCGAATGGAACGTCATTCGACTTGCACTAACAAACACGGTTTCCGTAATCACTGACATATCAGCAAAATCCAACAACAGCGGTTAAATAACCCACAATTTGTTAGTGCACGCTCAGATGCGTATGACGTTTCACGCGGTACCGTTGGAAAATATGGCAGCCTCTAAGTCGTCAGAACAAACAGTTGATACTTGATAGTGGTTTCAACGTACATAATTGGTTATGTATATTATTAGTCATACCCAGAGGCAATCTAAGACTAGAATGCTAAGAATTGTGCACTTATCAGTAACTTTAAGTGAAAATTCCAGCCTTTCGTTTCCCTTTAATTTACCTGATATCGAAAGGCAAGCAGCCACGTAAGCATTACTTGATGCAAAGGAAGCGGTCGCGATTCCCGTCGAAAACAGGAGAGCGCCCACTATCGCCGGTAGTCGTTTATTCAAACACCGCTTGTAGATGGCGATTGATATCGGCACTAGACAGAATATAAAATGATAATTGACAAAGAAACAATGAAATACATTTTAACAAGGTATTAGGCATTCCAAATATACTATGTCAATATAAATGAAATGTGCTCCTTTGTAATACCAGTGTGTTTCTTTGAAGAAAAAAATCACGGTATTTGCGTACATTATGTACCCCCGGGGATGTGTACAAGTAAATTTATACAATTCATTGCAATCACACAACTCAACAATACGAAAGCTGAATTCACAGCCTTGGTCGCTCTCAGGGGCGTCGATTTCTTCTCATGGTTGGGGGGGGGGGGGGATGATCAGTCTTTGCGAGGGAGCGAAGCGACCGAGGGGGGCAGGGCCGGGGGTTCGACCAAATGACGATGCGGAGCATCGTCCACGAGCTGCGTAGCGGCGAGGCGATTTTTGGGGCTATTTTGCTAAGGGGGGGGGAGTTTGACCCAATGACGATGCGGAGCATCGTCCACGAGCCGCGTAGCGGCGAGGCGATTTTTGGGGGCCATTTTGCTAAGGGGGGGGGGGGGGGGGTTTGACCCAATGACGATACGGATACTGTGTGGGTCTGGACACAATGATGGCGTTTTTCTATGCACATCACATTTCCACTTGGCAGCCCAAGGGGGGGGGGTTTAAACCCCCTAACCCCCCCCCCCCCGTAGATCCGCGCCTGGGGGGGGGGGGGGGGGGGGTGGGTGTGGGAGGGGGTGTCCCCCCCCCCCCCCTCCCACGGTAGGAAGCTTTTGCATTTTGGGGATTGAAATTGTGCAATCTGGAGCATACCTAAGGCATCAATTTCACGTTTTATAAACTTGTTTCTGAGTTACCGTGTTATAGTGTTATAGTGTTATAAACACAATTAATGAAATCAAGTTTGCAGAAAACCAAAAGGCGGATTATTCTACATGTTCAAGGGAATGTGCCAGATAATGACCTAGGACATGCCTAGAGCAGGAAACAAGGCCGCGTACATTGTTCCGGAAGTGGTGAACGCGCAATCAGATGTTTTTTTTTTATATACTTGGGCTCTCAACTTGTGGCATAGTGTGGTTGGACTGATTGGGGGCGGTGGCAGACACAATTATTAGGGGCACACGTTATGTAATTCGCCTTTTTCTCCTTTTTGATATCCCCGTTTGTTTTTGTTTTAATATTATTATTAGGGGCACGTGCCGACAGCCCCCCGGTCGCTACGCCACTGATTAGTCTGTAATGTTTAGGCATTCATGTATTATATTGATTAATCTCACTTCAGACAAAATATACAGGCACATATATCATAACACAAACAATAGTACCTAAATATAAAGAAAACGGTGTATATTAGTCCAAATTTGGTAGCCTCTTCCACAATTACATGCGCCAGTACACTTTTTTTTTCTTTTTTTTTTACCCTCCCAAATATTGGGGGGGGGGGGGGGGATGATAATACAGGCCATCCCCCCCACCTCAAATATTGGGGGGGATATATCCCCCATCCCCCCCACCTCAAATATTGGGGGGGATATATCCCCCATCCCCCCCGTGATCGACGCCCCTGGGTCGCTCTACATACTTCAATGAACCCATATCCCGTCTCTAATGGTTATGAACATAGTGGGGGTATTATGGACTCTCCATCCAAACTTGTATCACGAACTATAATGACATACTAATGCTATAAAAGCTATGATATTCTCACACAGCTAGCTCTTCATTGGAATGTTATTTCATATTAGACAATAATCTCATATTAAACAAAAATCGCTGGGGGCTGCACCCCCCCCCCCCCCCCTGGAGTTTTGAAAACGGCCATATTCGGACAAAAAGCACCTGAAATTCGCAGAAAACTATGTCATATTCGGGCAAAACCATGCCATATTTGGATAAAACCATGTCATATTCGGGCAAAACCATGTTACATTCGGGCAAAATTTGCACGGGAAGGACTCGCCCATGATTTTTGATCGATATCTCAATAGGCAATCCATATTCCCCCACCATGCCGACTGATAAGTGGGACAAATTACGAAATGGAAATTCTTCTTTCAACTATTCAATATAAGATATAAAAAAATTCTTCTAAACATTTAAATATGATACTACTGCAATATGCATCCACGTTACGCTCCCTGTTTGAGCCATCCTACTACTACTACTACTACTACTCATATTAATTATCATCATCATCATCATCCTCATCCTCATCCTCATCCTCATCATCGTAATCATAATCAGCAGCATCATCATCATCATCATCATCATCATCATCATCATCATCATCTCAACACTGGGCATAGGTCAAACTTACCTGGAAAGAAAAGGAACAAGGAGAAGAGTCCGAGGATGATTCCGATGTCGGTGGCCGTCATGTTCAATGATGTCGACATTTCGTTAGCGAATATGCCAATAACTTTGAAAGTGCCGACGGCGAACGTGGTCTGCATGAACAGGCCAAAGACAAGGGGAAAACATGGTGACATGACAACAGCTACACAACGCGACATATTGTCATTCCTTTCTTCCCTTCTTCTTCTTCTCCTTCTTCTTCTTCTTCTTCTTCTTCTTCTTCTTCTTAATATCCTTTTTCTTCTTAATCTCTTCTTCTTCTTCTTATTGTTGTTCTTCTTCTTCGGTTCTGTTTCCTTTCCCCACAACAGTATAAACGTGGTGTCCCACAGTCTCACTGCATGCATACAGCATACTGTACTATAGTGGCCATGGGCGTAAATTTGTTCGGAAAGCACAATGCATTGGGGGGCGAGCAATTGTTCACAAACAATGCTCGCCCCTCCAATGCATTGTGTTTTCCGAACAGATTTACGCCAGTGATAGTGGCAGATGATCACAATATTGACTGTCATTATTGTGAATTATTGTATTGTCACCTGTATAAGATTGTTTGCATTATGTACGTAACACGCGTTGTCGTTGTGCATTGGCCAGAACCAACCAGACTTTGCCCGTCTGCATTGATACCATGTTCAATGTTCAAAGTTCAATTTTATTTCATTTTCAACAAGAAGGTCAGTGGCGTAGCGAGGGTCAAGTGATTGGGGGGGCACAGCTGCGAGGGAGCGGAGCGACCAAGCCCGAGGGCGCGTAGCGCCCGAGGGGGGGGAGGGTGTGGGAGGGGGTGTCCCCCCTCCCACGGTAGGGAGCTTTTGCAAATTTGTACTTGAAATAATGCAATTTGGTGCATACCTTGGAAGGAAATTTGATAATACTGAATTAAAGAAATCATTTCCCTCATGATAAAGTATACACACACAATCAAACCTACGTGTACACACACACCAGACTCAAATACTCTCACGCCGTATGCTTGTCTACATTTATTTGCGGGAGGGTGTGGGAGGGGGTTCACCCCCTCCCAATTTTGGTCATTATTGTATGGTCATTATTGTCTTTATCATTGTCTTAATCATGGGTGTTAAATGGTATATAATAGTGAATCTACTCGTTACGTATTTTAAAACGGTAATAGCGAGGACAGATTAAGCCCGTGAGATGGATCCACGTGATCCTGTATACTATAGAGCCATCGATATAGTCTAGGGCATTGAGCTCCAATGGAACTAAGCAAAAGTGGAGGGGAGACATTGCGAGGAAGCGAAGCGACCGATTGGGGGAGGGTGTGGGAGGGGGTGTCCCCCTCCCACAGTAGGGAGCTTTCGTATTTTGGGGCCTGAAATTGTGCGATTTGGTGCACACCTGAGACAGAAATTTCACGTAATATAAAGTATATTAAGTATGGAACCAAACATACTTAATGACAAAGGAGGAGGACAATCTCCTCCCCTTTCTAATGTGGGGGACATAATATTCCAATTTTATTTGCATTCAGCGCATATGGACCGAATTTACTAAAAGATATATTATCTCAAATTATTTTATTTTCCGATGATAGTGTGCTATTAGACATGATAGATGAGGGTCTAATAAATTTGGTCAGTATTTCAGAATATGCGCGCGAAGCGCGCGGCAAAAATTAAGATTTACAGTCCTTTTCAAACTAAAAAAAACCCGCTATGCTCGGGTCCCTTGAATTAGTTTCAGTAGGCCTATGCTCAACTGATGCAGATATCGACTCTGGAGAAGATGACTGGTGCTCCTTCAATCATGATCATCAGTGGCGTAGACAGGTTCTTACACCTGGGGGGGATGATTTGCCGTTCACCGGACCAAGACCAATTTTTCGAGACCAAGACAATAATGCTTGAAAGTCCTCTCAGTGGGGAGGGGGGGAGGGGGGGGGGGGGGGGGGTTAGATGTTAAGATGGTCGTGACCAGGCGGGCCGAAAGCAGTTTTTGATTTTTTTTGGGGGGGGGGGGGGGGCAAAACCTAGGGGGGCTCAGGATTTTTGTTTGTGTGTATATAGGGGCTCATGACCAACCACACTCACAGTGCTGCCAACTTTGAGACAGATGTGAGAGTGAGATATTGCAAGGATCGAAGCGACTAAGCCCGAGGGAGCGAAGTGACTGAGTGGGGGGGAGGGTGTGGGAGGGGGTGTCCCCCTCCCTAGGTAGGGAGATTTTGCATTTTTGGACTTCAAATTGTGCATTATGGTGCTTACCTAGATAGGAAATTCGGGCTTAACATTGACTGTATCTGGGAAAGCGTGTTATGATTTGATCGGCCAGAAATGTTAAATATATTTTTACGATAAAACAAATAATTGACACACTAATAAATATGCATCTAAACACAGGGAGCGAAGTGACTGAGCGGGGGGAGGGTGTGGGCGGGGGGGTGTCCTCCCTCCCACGGTAGGGAGATTTTGCATTTTTGGACTTGAAATTATGCATTATGGTGCTTACCTAGATAGGAAATTCGGGCTTAACATTGACTGTATCTGGGAAAGCGTGTTATGATTTGATCGGCCAGAAATTTTAAATATATTTTCACGATAAAACAAATAATTGACACACTAATAAATATGCATCTCAACACAGGGAGCGAAGTGACTGAGCGGGGGGAGGGTGTGGGAGGGGGGTGTCCCCCCCTCCCACGCTAGGGAGATTTTGCATTTTTGGACTTGAAATTGTGCATTCTGGTGCTTACCTAGATAGGAAATTGGGTCTTAACATTGACTGTATCTGGGAAAGCGAGTTATGATTTGATCGGCCAGAAATTTTAAATATATTTTTACGATAAAACAAATAATTGACACACTAATAAATATGCATCTAAACACAGGGAGCGAAGTGACTGAGCGGGGGGAGGGTGTGGGAGGGGGGTGTCCCCCCCTCCCACGCTAGGGAGATTTTGCATTTTTGGACTTGAAATTGTGCATTCTGGTGCTTACCTAGATAGGAAATTGGGTCTTAACATTGACTGTATCTGGGAAAGCGAGTTATGATTTGATCGGCCAGAAATTTTAAATATATTTTCACGATAAAACAAATAATTGACACACTAATAAATATGCATCTCGATACAGGGAGCGAAGTGACTGAGCGGGGGGGGGGGGGGGGGGGGTGTGGGAGGGGGGTGTCCCCCCTCCCACGCTAGGGAGATTGTGCATTTTTGGACTTGAAATTGTGCATTCTGGTGCTTACCTAGATAGGAAATTCGGTCTTAACATTGACTGTATCTGGGAAAGCGTGTTATGATTTGATCGACCAGAAATTTGTAATACATTTTCACGATAAAACAAATAATTGACACATATTATGCACCCCAACACAAATATTGTATTTATATTTAGCATCATACACAGTTCCAACATCACCATATGCCACATTATATATGATCGAACAACTTATAGGCTATTGCCAAGAATGAGTCCCGAGGGGCGAAGATACCGAGGGCTGGGGCAGGGCCAAATAGGGAGGGTTTGGGAGGGGGTATCCCCCTCCCACGGAGAAGATTTTGCATTTATATAATTATCTTGAAATGGTGCAATTTGGTGCACGTCACACAAGGAGCCAGAGCAATGCCAGCCTACACTGGAACTACGTGGCCCAGTATACAGAAAAAAATACTCACCCCTGACCCTACGCAATTTACACAACAAACTGAGATAATCTGTTCGCGCGCGAAGCGCGCAGCAAAAATTGAAAGTTGATGTATAAATTACCTTTTTAACGTTAGAATTAACAAGTCTTAGTTCATACAACTTATGTTTTCTTTCCCACTCGTACACAGCTACACAAACAAAAATGTATCCTTCCCTAAAACCTGGGGGGGATGATTGTACATGTCATCCCCCCCCCCACCTTGTGAGGTGGGGGGGGGGGGGATGCATCCCCCTCATCCCCCCGTTGTCTACGCCCCTGATGATCATCAACAATATGCCTAGATTATGCATCATGAATTAATGGAACGGGTGCATTTGGAGTGAAGAAATTAGTAAAAGAAGTTTGTCTTTACCTAGACATTTAGGACTACGTAGTGCAGCTATGCGCCTTTATAGCCTGCATGAAGGCGTCAAAGTTATCTATAAAAGCGGGGGGCAGATTCAAGATCCTAAAAGGGCCCTTGGTATGATAAACGATTTACCATGCTAGGAAGTTTGTTAGGCCTATACGCGCTCTATGTCTTCTGAAATGCGGTGAGCGTCGATCCTCGCGCACGGGACTGAAAATTTGCATAAGGCGCTATATTGGAAGGATTCTTCAAACTGATATAGGTGCGCTATTGCTAGTACTAGGGAACGACTGTTATGTTATTGGTTATTATTGTTGATAATGATTATTATCACACATTAAATAAAACGTGATAATAATGAATGATATACATTGTAGACACATTTGGCTTCATGTCGGGTCGTCATTTTTTTGTTTTTGCCAAACGATTGGGGGGGCACGTGCCCCCCCCCCCCCCCCCGTAGCTACGCCACTGAAGAAGGTACATATATTTACAATGAATAATGTCACAACAACATTGGTGAAAGTATAAACAATAAATTATAAACATTGGCAATCAAAATTTATGTTGATATAATAATTGATTAAAATATAATGAATTAAGATACTACGAAATTGTTTAGATTTTAAAATAAGGTACAATTCAATCTTGACATTTAGAAATAATCATGTTATAAAAGCCGAAACAGAAAGTAAACGAATGTTGCTGTATGTTTAAATTTCAAGTGAAAATGGAGGGATCCATTAAAAAGCATGGCTTGTAGAATGTGGAATCCCTCAAAAATTAATGTTTTACAAAGTAATGAAAGTATCAAATACGGAAAAAAATACGAAAAATCAAATACGGAAAAATTATGAATAATAGAAAAAACAAACAAACAAACAAACAAGATAGCAAATATTATACATTGTAGTATTTACAACAAAAAAAATTATTACAAAACTGTTTGATAAGAATTCAAAATAGTGTTGTGCCTACGGAGACTACTGATGAGAACATGAATTTATGAACAAATAAGACGCAGTGTGGAAGCATACATGAACAAGAAGATGCTGTACAAAAGATAATGAAAATATAGAAAATATGAATGGATTGAGAAGGTATGGAATGAGAAGGTATGGACCTGCAAGACTAAAAGAAAATGTATAAAATAAAATAAAATAAAATAAAATAAAATAAAATAAAATAAAATAAAATAAAATAAAATAAAATAAAATAAAATAAAATAAAATAAAATAAAATAAAATAAATATCATGAGTAGGGGCGGGGGCGAAGGGGGTAGGTAGATGAGAGTTACGAGGGGCACCGCATATTTAGGCAACACGATCCGATTTCGGACTAAATCAAATCATATTCGGGTATTTTTTTTTTTTTTTTTTTTTCTTTTGCCCCATTCAGGGAACTTTATTTTATTCAAAAATGTACAAGTTATATGGTTACATTATTCATAAAAACAGAAACAAAAACATATAAATATTGTATTATACATACACAATTATGACAAGAAATCAATGAACTGTTTTACTTTGTTTAACCCAATTGGAAAATATATTTTGCAATTGAGATAAAATATTAAATCATATTTTAGCTCTTGTAGCATAGTTTTGACATTCATTATTTTCCCTTTCCGTGATTTTTTAATGTATTTTTTATAAATGATATATTCGGCAAAGTTAATCAGTAGATTAACCAAATAAAATTCATTATTTCCAATCTTATAACCAATAGTTAACAATTCCTCATTTATCTCCAATTCTATGCCACAAAAATAAAATATTATCTTTGATATAATTTTCCAAAATAATTTCAGATTTTTACAATCTAACAGCATATGCTTGGTTGTTTCTGGTGTATGACAAAATAGACAATTATCATCATTGACGATCTTCCATTTACATAAATTATATCTTGATGGCAAAAACAAATACAAATATTTGAAATTGAATTGTCTAATTTTATTATGTTTCAATGTCTTAAATTTAAACAGAAGAACATAATACCAATCAAAATTCACTGGGAGTAACAAATGTTCTTGCCAAAAGTTGAACACAATAGGTTTCAGACGTTTCTTTTGTAATAACAACAAATAAAAATGCTTTGCTTTCATATTTATAATATCAATATATTCACCACTTGAAATTGGTATTAATCGTGATTCATGTTTTTCGAGTAATTCATATTCTCTAGAGCGCATTTTTTGTAACCAATATTTCGGGAATGCTTTTTTAAACTTTGCATAACAAAATAAAAATAAAAATTCTGATAAACCATATTTTTGGCAAATACTTTTCGAATCCATCCATTGACCTTGGTTTGTAACTTGATGTACCTTTAAAATCCCCGCATTTTCCCATGACTTAAAAAGGAGTACTTTTCCATCAAATGTTATATTACTATTGTTCCATAAAATTTCATCTTTAATATCAATAACATCAAGCTTATCGACGTATCTTAGCGTAGACCGAATACAAAGTAAATCTGTATAAAAAAGTGGCACTTTTAGTTTCAAACAAATCTGTTTCATATGAAACTTATTACAATTAAATTGGAGGCAAGTTGGTATTCCCCCGACTTTTATCATCCAATAAAAAAACATTATTTGCCATGATGCATGCTTATCATTCATAGATTTAATCAACCATGATAGTCGTAGTGAATTAATTCTTGATTGTAAATCAACCATATTCAACCCTCCTTTTACTTCAGTGTTTATACAAATATTTCTTTTAACATTCTCTTTTTTTGATCCCCATAAAAATGAATATATAAGTTTATTAATTTGCTTAACCAAGCTATATGGCACTGTCACAGCGGTTGCTAGATATATTATTTGTGACATAATAAGCGATTTAATTATAACAACCTTTCCATAATAAGTCAAATTTCTCATCTTCCATAAATTCAAAACCTCATGATCTTATCGATTTTCCCCTCCCAATTAATATTTTCCACCTCTTTACCATTTCTGCCAACATATACCCCAAGGCATTTGACAGGTTCGTTTATAAATTTCAGACCATCTACTTCATTAACATCGTAACTTTTAACAAGATACATTGCATTTGATTTTTTCCAATTAACACAAATACCAGCGCTTTTTCCAAAATTATTAATCTCTTTCATCACATTTTTCATAGATCTCAATGAATTAACAAATATTACTGTGTCGTCTGCATATTGAACAATTTTAATTTCTTCATTCTGGGTGGTATCAGGATGGGGTATATTTAGTCCCTGAATATCATTATTTTCTTTAATCCTTACAGCTAACGCTTCAACAACAAGAATAAATAATAAGGCTGATAGTGGACATCCTTGTCGTACTCCTTTTTGGATACTGAATGTGTTTGACAGCCATCCATAATTCAAAATCCTACCACTAGCATTTTTATAAAGGGTTTGTATCCATATAATAAACGAATCTTTAAAACCATATTTTTTCAAAATATCAAAAAGGAACGAATGATTAACATTATCGAATGCTTGTTTAAAATCAATAAACATCAAAATACTTTGTATTTTCTCTAATTCACAATAGTCAATCACATCTTGAACCAGCCGCACATTTTCCAGGGCCGATCTCTTTTTCATAAAACCAGATTGATCACGCGATATTATGTTGCCTATAACACCTTTCAGCCGCCTTGACAAAGCACACGCTGCAATTTTGTAGTCTACATTCAGTAGAGATATAGGTCGCCAATTATCTAAACATGTTTTGGGACCTTTTTTATACAACAAAGTGAGGATTGACTGTTTTTGTGACCCTGATAATTCCTGTTTATAAAAACCTTCATTCAAACTTCCTACTACCATTTCTTTTGTTTCCTCCCAAAAGCATCTATAGAATTCTACAGACAGTCCATCCATGCAAGGAGATTTATTTGTATTCATGCTTTTAATAGCTTGCCAACACTCATCCTTTGTTAACATACCTTCACAACTGTCTGCGTCTTCCTCAGATAAAGGAGTAACGTTCACATATTGACCTACATTAATCAGTGGGTCATTATCATGTGCGGCGTAGAGGCGAGCGTAATATTTATGTATGTACTTTAACACATTATCTTTATACTTCTTTCCATCAATTTCAACACAATCAATTTCCTTCTTTTTCCCATTTCTCTTTTCCAATTGTAAAACATATTTATTTGACTTTTCACCTTGCTCCATCCATTTTTCTCTTGAACGAATAAATGCATCTTTGCATTGTTCTGTATACCATAAATCAATTTCACTTTGTAAAATTCTCATTCTATTCATATTTTCCGGAGATGTATTACCATCATCACTTTCAAATAAATCTTTATATTCCTTTTCTAAATCAACTATATGAGATTTATTTCTTTTTCTAAGATCAATACTAAATTTAATACTATACTCTTTTATCTTAATTTTACATAATTCCCATAGAATTTGCACATTCAAATTATCATTATTTAATTTGACCTTTTGAATGATATATCTGACATTTTCTTTATATGTCATATCTAAAAGAAGAGAGTTATTCAGTTTCCATATACCTTTTCCACGCTTCTCTTCAAAGACTTTAATTTTCAGAGAGATGGCATTGTGGTCACATTTGAGTGCTGGACGTATATCTACTGAATAAACATTATGTACAAAATTAGCAGCGACCAACCAATAATCAAGCCTAGAGTATATTTTCAGTGTAACTTGTCTCCATGTAAATTGTTTTTTGTTTGGGTTAAATTTTCTCCATACATCAACCAAATTATTATTTCGAATAAACTTTTTAAAATTAGATTTTGGTAAATAAACGTGTGACATGCCATAGGTATCAATTTTACGATTTTGAACACAATTATAGTCACCACCAGATATCAAAATATTCGGGTATGATGTGGACCAAAATCAGCCCATTAGGATGACAAATTACCATTATCAGGCGAAATCGGGAGTTCTGAGGTGAAATCATGTCATTTAGTTGGTGGCAGGTTGGCAGTAACCACTTTGTTCGTTTATGTTCACCGTTTTACTTATCACGTTTAAATATCGAAATGAGACAAATTATCAGCCAAATCCCCATCCCAATGACCAACACTAAATGATCATCCCTTATTGAGACAAGAGATCCCTTTTAATGTTCATATGGTAAACTAAGTAGGCATTTCTATATATGATGCTTATTTAATATGCCCAATTATATTTAATTAGGTGTTGTTGTCATTATTGTCATTTTATTCGTTGAGGCGATTAGTGATTAGTTATTGTTGCCATCCTATTTTGTTTTATCCTATATTAGTCATGTATATTTATTTATATGAAAACATAATCATAAAGATTCCTCATATGTTTCTAAAAATATAAAACGATAAAACACTAAGTGTACATCATATGACACATGCTTATACTATTGTCATACCATAACCCCTCACCCTCCCCCCCCCCCCCTTCCCCGAGTGTCACATATATTACGCCCCGCCCCGTTTTTCAACTTCAGGCTACGTCTCCCTTGCGTTGAATTTGAATACTTCACTATTATAACGCTGACTGCAATCCGGGGGTGGGGGGGGGGGGGGGGGTACTCGAATATCTTTTAGCGGGGGTGTGCCTCAGCCAAATTCGAAACAGGGGTCTAAGGGGCGGGGGTGTTTTCTATCATGGTAGTATACTAGTGGCGTATATTATTAATGTGAATCTAAATCTAAACACAAAAGTAAGCCCCCCCCCCCCCCCCAGCCCCTCTAAACATGTAAACTCTATTTGTTTTGTACAATTGTATGTATTTGAATGTTTGTTGGAAATGAAAATAAATTGAACTTGAATTTGAACTTGAACTGCTCATTAATGTGAATCTAAATCTAAACACAAAAAGTAAGCCCCCCCCCCCAGCCCCTGTAAACATGTAAACTCTATTTTTTTTGTACAATTTTATGTATTTGAATGTTTGTTGGCAATGAAAATAAACTGAACTTGAATTTGAACTTGAACTGCTCATAATGTCCTAACAAAGAATCCTTTCACAATTTCGTCTCGCCAGAATATTTATATGGTAGTTAGGAAAACAATGTGTAAAAAAAGAGGTAAAAATTACTTTATGGCTAAATACAAATTAAAGATAAATAGTTTTCAATGTTTTTAAAATTCGCAAACATAATATTCTTTTGCAGTTTATTGAGTATTGAGAAATGTCAAATTGCACCTTTTTTCAATAGCAATAAATGCATTAAACACATGTAGCATTAAAACACAAAAATGGATGGAATTTCAAGCAGCATTATTTATTTTACAAACCATAGTCGATGCTTTAAGCCACATGCGCTGTTTCACACACATGAACAGACATGCGCAAGTTCTTCTGACTTTCGAATTTTGTCTTTATCTTTATTCAGCCATGACTTTGTATGGATGTTACACAAAATGTAAGTAACAACTGTATATTATACATTTGTTACGTACGTTAAATTACATAAATATTTTGGTTAAACGATATCTTGAAACAATTATTGGTTAAGCAATTATGAGGAGTCGTTTAGGGGGGATTTACTTTTGCGTTAGGTTTAGTTACATTATCAAAAACCTCAAATTTTACTTTAAACGCTGTATAGTGGTTTACACATACCTCATTGATTTCATCGTACAATGTACCAATATAAGCGTGAAACAGCTTTCAGTGTTCCAAATGTCTCTTCCATAATAAAGATAATGTATGATTGAAGTATTCAGACTTATAATCATCTAGTGGATAATGATAGCGAAATTAGTTATAGCGAATATCACTTTGCATTTCCGCTCATATTACTCGGTCATAATTATGACATTAATTTACACACCACACACACACACACCACACACACACACACACACACACACACACACACACACACACACACACACACACACACACACACACAAACACACACACACACACACACACACACACACACACACACACACACACGCACGCACACACACACACACACACGCACACACACACACACATGCTTTTTTTATAATTTGTTTTAATTTCTTCATTCAATACTTTTTCATGACATATCATAGAAATTAAAGAAATAACGTTAGATAATATGATCATGGTTAATACATGATAATATAGGATTTCTCGGTCAATTTCGTAGTTAGCCGCACGAATTCATTTTGAGTGCATTCAATTTTACCGATTTTGTCACGGTTGGCACCACAGCTGTATTTTGCAGTTCAAATTCGTTTTTTAGCATTCGAATTCATATAACGATCATTCGAAAACATTTTGTTTGCATTTGATTTAAAACGTAAAAATTGTCATTCAATGTAAAGGGATCTAGTAACTTTGTTGACATGTGCAAAAAGTGATGAAGTGTTGATGCAATGTATATTGTTGTTATCTCATATGTCCTCAGGGTATTGTGTGAACATTTCAAGTCAAATGGACATTGCATGGCCAAGTAATGAGCGAAAATGCAAAGTGATATTCACTAACTCACTGCACTCACTTTGTACACGGTTTCAAAACTCCGGGGGAGTTTTTCTTATCTGAATACTTCGATCGTACATATCTTTGTAACGAAAGGGAAATTTGAAAAACCGAAACCGGTCCCATGATTTTATTGTTAATACGAATACAACAAGGTATGAGGGAACCGCTAGAATGAAAATTTGATTTTGAGGATTTGGACAATGTTACTAAGTCCCTTTAAAGGGATCTAGTAACTTTGTTGACATGTGCAAAAAGTGATGAAGGGTTGATGCAATGTATATTGTTGTTATATCTTATGTCCACAGGGTATTGTGTGAACATTTCAAGTCAAATGGACATTGCATGGCCAAGTAATGAGCGAAAATGCAAAGTGATATTCACTAACTCACTGCACTCACTATGTACACGGTTTCAAAACTCCGGGGGAGTTTTTCTTATCTGAATACTTCGATCGTACATATCTTTGTAACGAAAGGGAAATTTGAAAAACCGAAACCGGTCCCATGATTTTATTGTTAATACGAATACAACAAGGTATGAGGGAACCGCTAGAATGAAAATTTTATTTTGAGGATTTGGACAATGTTACTAAGTCCCTTTAAATGGATCTAGTAACTTTGTTGACATGTGCAAAAAGTGATGAAGGGTTGATGCAATGTATATTGTTGTTATATCTTATGTCCACAGGGTAGTGTGTGAAAATTTCAAGTCAAATGGACATTGCATGGCCAAGTAATGAGCGAAAATGCAAAGTGATATTCACTAACTCACTGCACT
Organism: Echinarachnius parma; assembly: GCA_037951105.1. NCBI lineage: Eukaryota > Metazoa > Echinodermata > Echinoidea > Clypeasteroida > Echinarachniidae > Echinarachnius > Echinarachnius parma. Next base: position 8,824 of record JBAMJV010004875.1, on the reverse strand, counting down.
CGCTTTGTACACGGTTTCAAAACTCCGGGGGAGTTTTTCTTATCTGAATACTTCGATCGTACATATCTTTGTAACAAAAGGTAAATTTGAAAAATCGAAACCGGTCCCATGATTTTATTGTTAATACGAATACAACAAGGTATGAGGGAACCGCTAGAATTAAAATTTTATTTTGAGGATTTGGACAATGTTACTAAGTCCCTTTAAAGCTATAGAAAATGTGTGTTTACGTAATACCGTCTTCCGTGAAATACGTTGGCGAAATTGAATGCAAAGAGCGTGTTTTTTAAATTTGAATGCAAAAAGTGGTAAATCACTCGACCGAAGAGCTAAATCGTAACTATGAAGAAAATTTTGAACCACATTTGCAAGCCTTCAGCTCAATTTCGCAAAATTGAATGACACGCTTATCAAAACGAATGGGAAGCTTACGAAATTGGCCGAGAAAACCTATATTCAATACAATACAATACAATTTGAATGAAGAAAAAAAAAACTCTTAGTTGATGTGTGACGAACGCCACATGGCTCTGCATTCATGTTTTATCAAAATAAACAAATAAACAAAATAATAAATGTTACGAATATGGAAAATACTGCTGAAAACTGCTTGTCTCCTAAACAATCGCCAATGTGGTAAAATGAGAGTCGTATACAGCCTAGCTTTCGATCCTAGCAGAATCTTCGTCAGGGCACAAATGACAGTTACTACAGAAAAAACACAGAATATATACCAACATAAACACATGTATGGAAGGGGGGCTGGAAAGAGGAAAGGAGGCGGAGACACAAAACAATGAAAGCAACTGTGAGTGGGTGAGTGTCAGGGCTGCTTGACCAATCAGGTCAAACAGGCATGGGTGGGTCCTTAAGTGGCTGCAGTCAAAGAAAATGTGATGAGAGTGTAAGGCTTAGAGAAGAATAGAGGTAGGGAGGATCAAAGAAATGGAAAGAGACATGTGAACAAAAGACAGTTGATGAGGTGTGGGAGTGCACACTGGGGCACTGAGAGGGGAGGAACAATAGAGGGGATTATGAGTGTAGGGGATGGGAGCGAGAGGATTAGGACAAAGAAAGTGAAGTGAAGTGTGTTGCAGGATCTGATGAATAGGATAGGTGAGTTCAAAGGAGAGAGTGGAAAGGATGAGGGCCCAGGGAGTGTAAAAGAGATAGTGAACAAAAGGAAGCCTAAATGGGTAGGTAATCAGAGGGAAGGTGGAGAGACAAATGAGGGTGGAACAATATGATCAAAATAGAGGTGGAACTATGCATGATGAGAATGTGGATGTATATGAATAAGCCCATGTCTATGGACAGTGTACCTATAGAGAGAAATTAAATGCAAAAAGTATAACATATTAATAAACTAACATGATTATGTGTATGAATGGTGACAGTGTATATAATGTAATCTCAAAGGAAACTAGAATGAATATATGGGGAAAATAAAATGGGAAATAAGAATATGAATAGTATGTGGAACAAAGTAAAGTATCGATATGGGGAGTGAAAACAAACAAATGGTGGTGCAGACGATGAAGGGGAGATGCAAAGGTTAATCACTGCCTTCTTGGATGTTGAGACCACGGGGATGAATGGTGCAGAGACGTCTTATCCAATACTTCTCTCTGCTGGAGCGGAGTGTGTCCGGGCGGTTACCTAGAGATTCTATTCCCTGTAGAATCATGTCAGAAATGGAGTGATTAGGTAGGTTGAAGTGGTTGCCGACTGGGGCGTCATGTTTGGAGGTGTGGATGGTGGATCTGTGTCCGTAAAAGCGTCTCTTAAGGGTGTTCCTAGTTTCGCCTACGTACTGCATGCCACAGACTCTGCACGTGATACGATATACAACATTGGTGGTGGTGCATGTGATGTGGCCCTTGGTATGGTGAGAGATGTTGTTGGAGTGGCTGGTGAAGGTATCATCCTGATGGATATGTACCTGACACACAATGCATCTGTCGGCGGTGCACTTAAAGGTGCCTTGCTGTATGGGAGAGGGGTTGTTATTGGGGGTGGGAAGTTCAGCTCGAACAATGTGGTCCTTGAGGTTGCGAGGGCGTCTGTAGGCTAGGATGGGGGCATCAGGGACAGCCTGTTGGAGGCGATCAGAAGTGTGAAGAATGTGGTGATTGTTAGTCAATATGCGACGTAGGGGAGGTAAGTTGGGATGAAAGGTGGTCACTAGGGGTGTGACAACAGTGGTGCTCTGGTTGGGAGTCTTCTTCTTCAGAACCTCGGATCTGGGGAGAGAACGAACTTTGTTAATGGATAGATGTACTGCTTTGGCACTGTGGCCCCTGGCTGTGAGGTGTGTCTTGAGATTTCTGGCATGGAGGGAAAAGTCAGAGTCCTTGGAGCAGATGCGGCGGAGTCGAAGGGCTTGGCTGTAAGCAATACCTGTTTTGCAGTGGCGGGGGTGACAGCTAGATGAATGGAGGTACTGGTGGGTGTCTGTGGGCTTGGTGTAGAGACTGGTGGTGATCTGGCTGTTCTCCTTCTTGATGGTGACATCAAGGAAGTGGGTTTCATCTAGGGAGAAGTCAGAAGTGAACTTTATGGTTCTGTGGAAGGAATTCATGTGGTCAATGAATGTGTGTAGGCTCTCTTCATCGCTGGTCCAGATGAAGAAGACATCGTCAATGTAGCGCCACCAAATCCATGGGCGGCAAGGTGCTGAGTCTAACATTTGCTGCTCCAGCTTGGTCATGAAGAGACATGCAAATGAGGGGGCCATGCGGGTACCCATGGCTGTTCCAAATATCTGTAGATGTTACCATACATGAATTTGTGGCGCATTCTTTCTAACCTCATAATTGCAAATGTTCGCATTGTTTTAAGTGTATACCTATTTTATTTCTTTTAGACTCTATTAATAATGCCTTAAAAACTTCCCTTTCTATGGGAGCTCGTCCATTTGTTCTACTATAAATATACAAATACAAATATACTGCACATACCCCGTACTCATGATGATTATGAATTTGGTATCATCTTAAACAGAAATACTCACCCTTTCAACTTTCAAGTAATCAATATGATTTAATAAGAAAAGAGATAATATAATCGATCAAACTTTTTTTGAGGGGTTTTAGATTCGATTTACATGGCATTTGTATTACCCAGTCATAGAACTGAATGTTAAGTTTTGCGAAGGGGAATACATGACAAGAATATTGCACCCATGACAAAGGTAAGGTGAATTCAAGTGAAGTTTTTACTATAGGTTTTCCCGCTCATTTTCGCGATTGTGTCAATTGAATTGATAATAGGAGCAAACGAATTCATCAATGGTCATTCGAATTCGCGAAAGGGCAGTTGACAGTTGGCTGCACATTCGCGAATTCGAATGCCCATAAATGAACGTCTGTGGTCTATTCACGAAAGCGTGTGCGTATGCATGAATTCGCATGCACTTATTCGGAATTTGGAAGACCGATACCAACGATTACGCGGCCAGAACGCGCGAATTCGAATGACCCTAAATGAATTCGATTGAAAAAAGTGCAAAATTGAGCGGGAGAACCTATATTTGGCAGCTATTCATTGCGTTGTGAATATGGTATAAACTCCCGTAATATTTTCCCATAAATCACTAAAAAGTTGACTATATCATAAAAACTAAAGGTTAAACGATTCAGCATAAAATCCTGTCAATATACATATTTAGACAAGTACTTCCGTTGGATCGGGCTAATACAAGTACACAAACAAGCTTATTATGCTTAGGTCACAAATGCTTCGATTGTGCTAAGATTGTGTTCACGGAAGCCGTGCGATTTATGTTTTATTTTAATACAAAAGTCATCGTATACGGGCCCCGGCAAATATTGGACTGCTACTCTAGATACCACAGACATCGTGCGACATCACAATTTCCCAAAATCGTGGGAAAAATCGTACGGGCCCGGATCATTTGTGACCTAGGCATTACAGAAGGTGCTATATCCACTTTATTTACTTTTGCGAAAGCTTTGTGATTTGCCCGACTTTGCGCAATATATAAAATTGAAATGCTCATGCTTTGTTGATGTAATGAATTTACATCGTTGACTACAAATATGTTTATTTGTTAGGGTGGATTTTAGCGCCTTCTGGGAAGTAAATCACTTCGCAATACCCTATACAAGTTATTCTGATTTTAAAATGTTACCAAACAAACAACAAATTTACATACATCAAAAAATGCATTTCATGTTCACCAGTCAGTACCATAAAGAAATAATTACAATATTTGCAAAAGCTAGTTCCCTGTAGATCTGCACATGCAAATATATTACGGTAATATTCACTGATTGGCGAACATTCATTAGCCTAATGTAGGGGTATTTCCAAAACAAGTTGTACATCAATATGCTATATCATGACATATCCGTATATGTTACATTAAAAGATCTTTATTTATATTACGTGCATATATCACATTTAAAGTGGGGTTCAATGTGCAATTTCACTAAACAAATAATCGACGTGATATCAAGTAGATAATTGGGTTATCATCAAAATATGTTTTTTCTTTGGCTGGTTTAAAGGGATAGTTGAAGTTGATGTTAGAGAAAAGAACAGTTTTAGTAAAAACTGAATTTTTAGTAACCAAACCCTGCACCATTACATTACAAACTAATAGTTATAACATCACCGTGCTCAAAAGGAATTTAAAAATTACAAACGACTAAGTTAATGCCTGTTATCATTCAAAAAGAGCTGTTTAATAAACTAAGAGGGCACTTTAAAAAAAAGGGCATTTGTTTAAACCATTTTAAATAAAATATTGTGCATGTGATGTTTCGTAGAAATAGTGATTAGATAGAGAGATAATCAACAACTATCTAAAAACCTCTTTTGAAAAATTTTGATAAAAGAGTGAAGCATTTTAAAACTGGTTCAAAATTATCGAATACTTGTGGGGACCCCCACATGTATTACAAATGGACATGTTTATGGATACTTTAGCCGTTTCTGAAACGATTTTGATCAAATTTAAGTATTTATTCTGCCATTTAAAATGTATGCTCTTTCAGATTTGACACTCAAGTACTTTTCTTTATCTCAGACATAAATTATTTTGTACTGTGCTACCGCCCTCTCTACCCAAAACTCAACTATCCCTTTAATGCTAAAACAAACATGAGGAGGCGGAACTTCTTGGGATTTAATATTGCGGTCATATGCGCCCCATCTTTTCTTGCCTTCCTACACACATTATATAACGTCGAAGGGGGGAGAAAAACAATAAAGTCAGCAGGTAAACGTAAACCATGGGCGACAAATCTGCGAGTAGTAGTGGTGATCGCAACGGTCCTATGATGTAGCGTCTTGCTGGGACGAGCTCGTGCAACAAAGTAGATTCCACCAAATTATTCCGACCAAAACAACTACATCAATATTTCCAGTGTCACCTGCTTACTTATGCATTGTAGAAGTCGCATTGATTACTTTTCTAATATCGTGCTATAATATAAGGTTTTCCCCGTCCAATTTCGCGATTGTTGTGAATCGAATTGATAATAGGAGCAAAAGAATTCACGGGAATTTGCGATCGCCCGTACTCAAAGCAGCATTTTGAATTCGTTAATAGTCGTTCAAAATCACGTAGGAGCTACGTGAATTTGCAGAAAGTTGCATACCTTTTCATCAATGATCATATCGAATTCGCGGAAAGGGCAGTTGACCAGTTGCTGCACATTCGCGAATTCTGAATGCCCCACTAATTGAATCTTCTGTGTCTATTCCCGCAAAGCGTGTGTGTATGTCATGATTCGCATTGCACTTATTCGGAATTTGGAAGAACCCGATACCACGATTACGCGGCAACGCGCGAATTTGAATGACCCTAAATGAATTCGATTGAAAAAAGTGCAAAATTGAAGCGGGAGGAAATCTATAATAAAAACATAGCAATGTTAATAAAGTATGCACAATATTGCTATACACATTACTGGCTATATATATGCCGAGCCGCATAAAGCTGCGTACAATAGAGCAATCGTAATAGGGAATTTCCGCTCATAATAATAGATCATAGTATTGAAATATTGTTTTTGACGATCTCTCTTGTAGATTTAATTTCATGATTTGCTTTTAAAAATGGTTTGATAACTTGAGGGTGTCTACATTACATGGCGCCCCCTTTTTGTGTAAACAACTGTATAGGCAATAATACGTGTGTGTTTTCTACGACCTACCGGCAGTCCTTTTTAGGTACTATCCTAGAAGAATACAATCAGTCTTTTCAAGGGACCCTCACCAATCTTCCCTCTCACATGGTTGCAAACCGCTAACCACGCGTAGTTATATACACCGTATAGATCCCCATGGAAACCGATTACTACAAGCAACATGTTAACTGTAGGCCTATTCTGATTTGTTTTAAACCCGAATAAAATTGCCGTTTATATGTTTTTTCTTCACAATGAAGAAGCATCATTGTAATATAAACTGTTAGTTTTTAATGATAACCAGAACTATATACTTACCCTTAAGATGACATTTACGGTCATTTGATTCGTGATGTTTATACCATATGCAGATTCGGTATCGATTGTATTTGTTCTTATTTTGTTAACAGGTCAAGTGCGCCTGGTAGTAGGTACAACTTTCGCAATATGAAGGGAGGTTTTTTGGAAACCTTTTACAGTACGGTACATGGCCCACTTGCGTGTTTCAGGTCACGCCCCATACCGCGAGTCTACCACGGTTTATCCAGATCTCGTTTGCGATAAACTGAGATTGAACAGAGGCAAGTGCTCTCGCCCATGGCCAAGTAGAAAGGTTCGGTGACCCACAGTTCCTCATGTCGTGTGGAGTTGAATGTTGATGGAGACGACTACAAGAATAGAAGATTTTTTTTTCAAATACACAACACCAAGTGCTGATGGCGACCTGTTCGTGATCTTTGGTACCAATGAATGTCGTTTGTCTTCCAGATCAAACATCCCAGGTAAATGTTTACACCTAAGACTTAGTCATGTAGTGAATTTGTATTTATACCATAAAATGTACGTATATACACTGGGGCCAAAAAAGAAACATATAATTTTTCACATGGTCATATCTTGAAAATCTGTCAATAAAATTAACCAAAACGACATCACAGGGATATTTAAATACCCATACTCCAATGACATGTCACTATCCAAACGGATACCTTACTAGACATAACTGAAAATGCACTGCAATGAACCGTTTTGCTGTATCACATGTCACAGCCCTGGACATTTGACGGCAACAGAGTTTAATGGATGTGAGGAAGTCAAAAACAATTGAAATGAAGGTAATGTTAGTCACCCAAAACACTAGAAGCAATAGTGGGTTGTGTTCACCATGTGCTTGGAAGCATTCTGTGATCTACTACGCATATGCTATCCACCAGGTTTCTGATACAGGCGTGGGGGAGATTGTTCCTCCTCTTCCTGAAAAGCCTGCTCTGTGTCAGGGGGCGTAGCTACGGGGGTGGGGGGCCTGGGGGGGGGGAGGGGGGGGGGGGGGGGGGTGGGGGGGGGGGGTGCACGTGCCCCCCCCACACATTTTCTGTGCCCCCCCCCCCTCCCAAGGTGCCCCCCCCCACACTGAAATTCATGCTTGATACAAAAAAAAATGACTTAAAAAACAATGCCGTAGAACAGTATAATACAAAGAAAGGGGGTTTGAACCACATCTCTGGTTCGAAGACGCGCTATCCATGATCTAGATAGATATTAGGATACCCGATCCTGCAATAGTTTACACACCTGATGCACAAACATCCGTTACCCGTAAGTCAATTAAGTTAAAGGGAGAGATCCACTTTTGCAAGCAAAAAATTCAAAAGTTGCGAGGTTATTGTCTATGTGAAAGGAAATGTCATTTAATAGCACTGCCTGAAAAAATTAGGGCTTGAAATCTCTTTTTCGTGGAAGTTATAGAACCTAAAACTGAATAACACTGAGGGACGTCTCGGTTTAATTAGGTACATACGTATTTTCGGCGGTGGAGTATGTCGTACATAGATTTCACGGAAGTGCAGATCGTGTATGCATGTCCTCTACGTGACCCGCGCCTAGCTACGTGACCCGCGCATAAAAGGTACTAATGTGTGAGCGTTTACCAGCAAAATACCCAAACATCGCTTAAACTGACTACGATGTAATTATATATTCTTTATTTTTAGAGATCTTTTTCCGTGACATACGTTAACAAAAATGTCGGCTTCACAATACCTTTACTGAGAATAGTACAAAATATTGTTGTAATATTATGCTAAATCAGTTGAACTCCTTTATTGACCGATATATAGTTTAAATGGAGGGACGCATCGTTTTTCAATCGTAGAATCAAATTAGAGGGCTTGTTCGCTCTGATTTTTTTTTTTGCGTGGTACATTGATCCCCATCCCGTCCAACTGAAAGCTGTTCAGAAGCACGTTTGTAAAAGTGGACCTGTCCCTTTAATGTTTTCTACTGTTGACGTGTGCGCGGGCATATGATAACCGCTCTGCTGTACAAGTGTAACAGTACAGTTGTTTCTTCGGTATGACTGGTATGGACTGTATGAGTCTTGACTAGTACGTGTATTAATGGGCCGATTTGTGTCATGATTGGGTAAATATATATGTTTGACTGTAAAACATCTGATGAGAGCATAGACCATTTATTCTTAGGTTTTTTTCGAATCTAGACTTGTTAACTCGGATTCTAAATTTCCTTCATAGTCGGGGCTGTTAAGGGATATTTTGGGCAGATTCTTCTAAAGCACCAAATTTGGCCCAGAGGTAGTCCGTACCATACTATTACGATTTTCTGCGGGCGCCAAGAAGGGCGCCCTCTGGGGCCCGCCATTTTGGGCA
>JBAMJV010004874.1:25000-26133 GCA_037951105.1 Echinarachnius parma | reverse complement strand
TAGTTGGATAATTATGAACTGAGCTATTTTTAAAAAACATTTCTTGAAAAACAGATGGTAGCATGTTATTATTACATATATAATTATACATAAATTGACCAAGTTGAAATAGATATAGGTCTTTTACCTTCAGTATCTTATTTTCAAAAAATAAAGAGTCAGTATGGGAGCGAAAGGGGGAATTACAAATAATACGAATAACCTTCTTTTGTAATAACAACACTTTATCTAATAAAGTTTCATGTGTGTTTCCCCAAACTAAAAGACCATAATTTAAGTATGGGAGTATCAAAGAACTATAAAGCATAATTAGTGAATTAAAAGGAAGACATGTTTTTACTTTATTAATAATACCAATATTACGATAAATAATTTTACAAATATTATCAATATGATGTTTCCAACCGTTACACCCAGAAATGTAATGAATGAAACACGCTCCAATGGGGTGTTTTCAAAAACTATGTTAGCCGGTAACGAATCTATAGATTTACTAAACAACATATATTTCGTTTTCTGGAGATTCAATGACAATTTGTTCGCTCTAATCCATGATAATATATGACTAAATTCAATATTAATAATTTCAACTAATCTATGAAAATCCGTATGAGAAAAAAACAAATTTGTATCATCAGCAAAAAGTACGAATGACAAAATTTCGGACGATCGACAGAAGTCATGTGCAACACCACAATTTATATTACGGGGAGCTGAAGAGTTATCATTTAAAAATACATACTGCCTTCTGTCTGAAAGATAGCTCCTAAACCACTCCAAGGCCAACCCACGTACACCATAATGTGAAAGTTTATAAAGTAAAATATCGTGGTTAATCGTGTCCAAGGCCTTGGAGAAGTCCACGAAAATGCCTATCGTATGAGACGATTTGTCGATTGCATGAGCTACCTTCTCAATAAAGGACAATAATGCGTGTACAGTATTGTGTTTTCCCTAAAACCAAATTGGAGACTAGAAAAAATATTGTTATTTTTTAAAAAGGATACTGTCCGAGAATATATTATCTTTTCTAAAACCTTTGAAAAAGAGGATAATAAAGAAATCGGTCGATAATTATTTACATCTAATTTATCGCCCTTTTTAAACAAAGGAATTACTTTAGCAATTTTCAT
>JBAMJV010004874.1:0-20000 GCA_037951105.1 Echinarachnius parma | reverse complement strand
ACTGGTATCGAATTAGATATAACCCATGATTGAAATTGTGTTTGGGGGCAAGAGCCCCCCCCCCCCCCCCCCCCCTCATCCACCAGTACGCCAGTGGGTCGCATCTTTATGCTAACATGAACTAAACTGGCCACGAATAATGTCATCCTTTTAGGTAACTTTGTATTGCGGGAAAAGAAAAATAATACAGTGGCGTAGGTATGTTTTGAGAAGTGGGGGATGATGCGAGGGAGCGGAACGACCAAACCCTTGGGCGCGAAGCGCCCGATGTGTGAGAGTGTGGGAGGGGGTATCAGAAGTGGGAGGGGGTATCCCCCCTCGGCCCCTCCCACGGTAGGGAGCTTTTGCAATTTTCTACTCAAAATAAAGCAGTTTGGTGCATTATACCTTGGAGGGAAAGTTGATATACACAAAATTAAGCATGACTTGAATCATATCCCTCATGATTAGACCGAACTACAAACACAAACGAACGCACACACACACACACACACACACACACACACACACACACGCACACACACACCCACACACACACACACACACATATTACTTACTCGTATTTTGGCACTTCGAAACGTTTGCCCAACACACTATGAGCAAAAGTAAAGAAGAAAATCTTGCCGAATTATGTGGCAGCAGAAACGCCATTTCACTTAGCCCCTGGTGATATGCGAAATATTTACGTCCGTCAATTACCATTTCACAGTTAGTTTAAGGCGATGTCTTGCAGCGAATACAAATATTTTGGAACTCTCCTCACTTCAGTGAGCACGTCGAATATCCTTCTTGAATACCTTCTTGTATTCGTATTAACAATACAATTATGAGACCGGTTTCGTTTTTTTTCAAATTTCCCTTTCGTTAAAATGATATTTACGATTTGAAGTGTTCAGATGTTAAATTATCCACTGGAACGCAAAAACCGTGTACAAAGGGAGTGCAATGAGTTAGTGAATATCACTTTGCATGTTTGCTCATTACTCGGCCAAATAAGGTCCAATTTTCACACAACACCCAGTGGACATATCAGATAACAACAATATACATTGTATCAATCATTCATCACTTTTTGCACATGTCAAAAAAGTTACTAGATCCCTTAAAAGAGAACCAGCTAAATCCACGGTAGCTGGCGCGCACGCTTCTTACTGTTCGGTACAAGACTCCCACACAATTATGGCGCAACGTCCCGAAAGGGTGTTGAATTGTTGATAAAATACGTATTGTGTGATTTGATATGGCCACTGAGTAGCGTGTGAACATTTCACGTTAAATGGATATTATATGGCAAAGTGATGAGCGAAAATGCAAAGTTATACTGACTTTTTACACAGCTATGACTGCATCACTATACACACACTTAAACAAAAGCCTGTTCCGTGCTTCAATTGGTCATATGAATACATACACCACCTTATGAGAGAACCACTAGAGTTCTAATACAGAATTGTGGATACGGGACAATGTTCCTAGTGTTCTTCAATTCTCTCAGCATCATGCACCAACGATTCTCTTGGAAAACTTTTCACAGGAAAATATTGTAAACATGGTAAAGGCATGCAGGAATGCGGATCTGCATATAAACCAAAATATATGTAAAATAACTTTAATTATCTCGCAGTTTCGCTTTCCAGTTCATGTTCAATATCATTGACCGAGAGCAGTGTCGTAGCCACGGGGGCAAATGCCCCCAATAATTTGTCAAAAACAATAGAAAACAGGAGGGTAAACAGTCTTTAAACAAGATAGAAATACACAAGTTAAAGTGAGCCCCCAATAATTCATGCTCCCCCTATCCACCCGACCCCCCCCCCCCCCCCCAACAATCAGATCACTCTACGTCACGGCATCGGTCATTCGGTAGTAAACTGTACAATGGTTCATGTATTTGACATTTTTGTTAATACAGGCAGGTTACTCTACAATGGAATTGCGGAGAAACAGTAGCATACGAGAGGTGCAGGGGTGGCACGTTAGGGGAATTGTTTGTAAAAAATAAATAAATACATAGGCCCGCATTCTGAAGTCAGGTTTAGTTCAACCATGGTGTAATTAAACCTCACTTCATAATGCGGGCCTCATACCCCAAGTACGTGTCAACTTACGAATAAGATTATTCCTTCACCTCAGATTGTAAAACTGAATGCACATTCTTCTTTTACTTCAAGAACTTATATTATTTTGAATATGCTATATGCAATTCCAATTGTCAAACAGGATGAGTGTAATATCAATGCCATTAATGTTGGCAATTTGACAGCATGAATAGATGCTTGCAATCAAAGGATAGCAAATGTAATGTGTTACACACTATTATGTTGGTAATGATATGTCAAATAATACAATGTTTTAAAAATTACTTTACATTTACAATCTACGAATATAATTTCTAAGAGATAAGAAATTTTGTTTTCTGTTTCGCATTACATAATTGTTTTCAATTAAGTGGTGCAGCATCCGGGATGTCCAGAAGCTTTTCGTTTAGTGCTCTATATTCTATAACCATGCTAAAGGGAGCCCTGTGCGAATATTCCACCGTCTGATATTCTCCCATTGGTGCCAACATCCACATACAATAACTTGTCATGAGATCTACGAGTCCAAGAAGAACAAAGAACAGTGTATGTGTATAGTTTTAAAATGTGGAACCGTTGTGTGATGGTGGGCAAAATTTGCACATGATTCCCGTCTAGAGCACCAATGCAGTATGGAAAGTTCCAGCGCTCTTCAAATGCCTGTGTAACTCCCCGTCACTCTTCCTTTGTACTTGGTACGTATAAGATTAATACGAATAGGGCATATTTTAATAATCTTGTTATCTTATTTCATTTTACAGGTGCCTGAACAAACGGACATTCCAGCCACTCCAGAGACCCAGGATATACCTGAATCTGAAGCAGCCCAGGAGCCTGGACCTTCCAATGAAGAGCCATCGTGTTCTACACCCCTCCCAAAGAGGAAGAAGCTACCACCAATAAGTCGACGGAACAAGGATTCCATGTAGCCAAAAAATGTCCTGAAGATGTTGGAAAACAAAAACGATAAGGATGTTTCATTGTATTGGACCTTTAGAGAAAACAATTAGATTTGTTTGGTTTTTCAAATGAAACAGGATCCTGCATTGCCTACTTCATTGGTGATCTTAAAGGGAAATGAAACACTGGAACTTACAATATACAACTTGAAGTGACAGGAATTATGCACTTATCACTACGAATAGCCGAAAATTCCCCCCGTTTGGCTTCCCTTAAAGCTTTCTTCACATTCCAGTAAGTTCAATTTAGGAATTATCCAGTTTTTAAAGCACGTACATGCTCCATGTAGCTTGGAACAGGTTTGGTTTTCTGAATTCCCTTTCGTTAGAAAGATATTCGATCTTTACTCGGTCATATGACATTCATTTACTATGGAATTTTTACACATGACTCAGTGGAAATATCAAATTACAGAAATAAATATTCTGTCAACTTTTCTTCATTTTTTGCACATGTCAACAAAGTTACTAGATACCATTTCAAGATAATGATTTCCTCCAAATAATGTTTGTAGCCGTTCAAGATCAGAACATTTAATATAGTCCTGTATACGGTCTTCTATTGTAATATGTTATACCTTGAGAGGTTCATAAGTCAATTTTAAAAATGTATTATTCATGTTCTTAAAGGGATAGTATTTGTGTTGGCATGTGCGATTAGTGACGAATGGGAGTTTTGTGATCTGATATGTCCACTGAGTAAAACTGTGTGAACATTCCACGTCAAATAGATGTATGGCCGAGTAATGAGCTAACATCCAAAGTGATATTTCACTGACTTTGTACAGAGTTATGACTATATCCAGTGGATAGTTTAGAATCCAACCGCTTCAGTCGTAAATATCTTTCTAACGAAAGAGAAATTCGATAAACCAAAACCTGTTCCATGCTTCTATTGGAGGGCGTTCAATGAGTTCATAGCCCGACCTAGAAGGAGCAGGAAGTTAGGTTACCGAATGTTGTGTATGTACTGTATCATCCTTCACATGATCAGTGATACAAAGCCAGGTCATTTGTATTCTGTCTTTGTTCTAGACCGGCCGTCATTAAAAATCACTTGGCAATTGAAGCAATGCAAGTTGATGAGAGGCATGTGCTGTTCCAGGATAATGTGCCTACTCACAAGAGCAGGATGATCCTGCAAAAGCCATTGACTGCGGGATGGGATTGTTGCTGCTTCCCCTCTATTCCCAGAACCTGACATCATTAGATCTTTTCCCATGATGAAGAAACACGCCCAAGTTTGTGTCTTTCAGGATGACAATGAGAAAAATCTGCCAATATGCAGGTTTCTGAGGGGATTTGAAGAGACTTCTTCAAGGAGGTCCTGGAGGCACTCAGAATAGAATGCTGAACAGTCCGTGGCTGTAGATGAGGATTATGTGGACAAATGAACATCTGTCTATATTAGTCGATGTTGCACATTGACTCCTTCAATGTCGGGCTATGAACTTCTTGAACGCCCGTCGTACAACAGGGTATGACATAACCACTATATTTCTGATGAAGTTTTGTAGATTTAGACAATGTTACTAGATCCCTTTAATGGTTTCTATAGAAAATTCAGCGAGGTAGCCACCTTGGCAACCTTGGGCAATTTTTGTTATAAGCATTATAAAGATAATTAGATAATTTGCATATTTCTGAAATAAGGTCAGAGGTCAGTTTCTATCTATGAATAGTACAAAAGTGATCAAAACAATTATTCTATAGGGTAACTTGGGGCAAGGAATCATTTCCGGTGTTCATTTGCATGTGCCATATGGACAGCACCCTGGAATCCAAGATGGCTGCCCCTAATTTGCATATTTATGAATATTATTGAATTTCAGAGGCTACATCCTCTAATAAGTAATTATTCCAGGTTAGTATTGTTTCAATCATGTTCTAAGCATGTATTGCTTATGTTTCAGATTAGTTGCCACCTTGGCAATTTCTGGCAATGCATATTATTAGCATATCAAGTAGAAAAAAAAATGTATAGAAATGCAGGAACTTGTTTTTTAGAAAAAACAAATCTGTAAAATAACTATAATTTGTTCGCAGTTTCTCTTTTCAGTCCATGTTTAATATCATTGGCCGCGAGCAGTATTCTTTGGGGGAAGTGACGAGGCACTGTGTTCGTTCCGGTAGGGATAAACGTACTGATGTAAATTTTTGTTTTAATTGAAATTACAATATAGTGTAGATGTAAACAGATACGAACAGATACAAAGCAAAATGAAAATAATGATTCGATTTTGATAATAATGTATAAACCAACAGGAACGAATCCAGCGTTGAGATGTAAATTGTTTGTAGTTTGACTGTGTAAATTAGCGAATCTGTGTGAACAAACATCCCGAGGGTCGAAATGATTTAGAAGAGGGTCATTGAAAAGCATAGGGCATTTTATTTCTTGTAAACGCAAACACGCACCTACATACACACCCACACATACTGTACATACAAACATTTTTTTTTTTTAAGTGATTTTTATTCGTCCAAATTATAAACATAACATTTACAATTGAATAAAAAATGTCCAATGTTAAAGAATACAACAATTACACGGTATGATAAAGGATAAAGTAGAAATGATTCTTACATTGAAACAAAAAAATACAAATTCAAATACAAATTAAATGATATTCAATTCACATAACCATGAAATAAACATAATGGAGGCTATAAAAAGAAAAGAAGATAAATACATACATAAATACATACATGTATACACAGTACATATACATTATACACCACACACAACAAAGCATAGCCTTTCTCACTTTAACACATATGTATTACTACAAAAACACATACAAATGTGCACATGCACGAATAGACAAACACACACAGTACACGAATACAAATACGTAAAAACAAACATAAAACGCAACGAAATTGATACACACAAGACGAAATACGTAACTGCATGCTAGCTGTATAATAGTGTACATGGATAGATAGATAGATAGATATATTGGTATTTATTGAACAAAATTAACAAGACTGTAGTCCGAAGACTAAAATGCCTTGCGTACATGAACATATGAACATACATGAATAAATAAATTACAACACAATAAAAATATAATTTAACATCAAAATACAACAAAATGATACATATTTATGAATGCATTTGGCAAGAAAGGCACTAACATTAAAAATGTGATTATTATAATATGCATATTCTCAATTAATTTTTAATTTTAATGTAACAATAACAAAGAACCAATTTACTAATTCGTTACTTACTTTTAAATATATATGTAATACTAACTAAATATTGAATCTAACAAGATGTAAATTAATACAGTACATGTATATCTTTTGAAAAAATACAATAATAAGCATTACAAAAATGCAAAAATAAGAGCATGGAAATTATTTAATTAAAGGATATCAAATCCCACTATCTATTTTATATCATATTCCTAACATAAATTAAGTTTATCATACTCAATAACGAGTAGATGTAACAATCAAATGTAATATCAAAAGGGAAGCAATACGGGGTATAAAGATTGAGTAATAAAACAAGTCTTAATTCATGTTATAATCCTAACACAAATTAAATTTATCGTATTCCATTTATACAAAGTACACTATTACAAACTATGTTTAATTAAAATTGAGTAATTAAAATTGTTTAACTTGTATTATATTCTTAACAGAAATTAAATTTAACATTCAATAGCAAATCCAAAGTATCATCAATTAAAATTGAATAATTAACTTAATTTTATCTTACATGTACATTATATCCTGGACATAAATTAATTTTATCATATTCAATAACAAATACAAGGTATATTAATACAGAGTATCTTCATATGTAATTGAGAAATTAAATAATTTTATTATGATAACAGATACAAAGTACATTAATTAATACAAAGTATTTTCAATTAAAAATGAGACTTGATTAAAAACGTTCTTATGTAATATGATATAAAAGGAGGCAATACAAAGTATCTTTAAAAAGATTGAGTAATTAAACGAGTTTTAATTTTTGTTATATTCCTAACCCAAATTAAATTTATCGCATTCCATTTATACAAAGTACATTATACAAAGTCTCTATAATTAAAGTTGATAATTAACAAGTTTTAATTTGTATTAAAATAAAATTTAACATTCAATAACTACAAAGTCCATTATTACAAAGTATCTTCAATTGAAATTGAATAATTGACTAAGTTTCATTTTTATATAATATCCTTAACATGAATTAAATTGATCTTATTTACTAACAAACACAAGGATCATTAACAGTTTACAAAGTATTTTCAATTAAAAATTGAGATTTAGTTGAATGCATCTTTATTTTATAATATATTCTTAACATTTATAAATTAAATTGATCATATCAATAACAGATAAATCTAATGATTAAATGTGATATTAAAAAGTACATTAATTGAGTAATCGAATGAGAGATGGAATCGAGGATTGCCTATAACGTTGACGCGGATACAATAATGGCTTACCAGTTGAAGAAATAAATTACAATACAAGAAATTACAGGGATAGTTGAGTATTGGTCAAACTTAACCTTAGTAACTAAAACCTACACCATTAAGGTACAACATAATAGTTATAACTTCACCATACTCGAAAAGTATACACAATTACAAACGACTAAGTAAAACCCTTGTTATCTGTTATCATTCATAAAGAGCCGTTTCAACTCAAGATGGCGCTCTCTAAAAACTAATTGGTTATAGCCATTTTTCATACACAATTGTGCATTAATGTTTTGTTAAAATAATGATTCAATAGAGATATCATCAATAACTTTTTAAAAACCTATTCAGTTTTTTTTTTTCAAAGTAGTCTTTAAGCATTTTAAAACAATTTTCTAAAAAGTAAAAATATCCCCTGGCGCAGAATTTTTGAATAAAAATATGTTTATGGATATTTCAGCCGTTTCTGAACCGGTTTTGGTCAAATAAAGTTTATTCTGTCAGCTAAATTGTACAGGGTGACTAAAAAAGAATGGTACAGTCAGGAACACAATTATTAAAATATGATAAAATGATAATTTTTAAAGTTATTTGGTACCATATTACAGAGGAAGAGTTGTACTTTCAGATGCTCTTTGTATGACATATTTCTATTCAGCGGATCTCAAATTATATCTGATTGTATACGAAAATACAAAAACCCATTTGTCATGTTTGTGCCGATTTGCGTATTTTCACTGAAAATGGCATTGGACATTCGTTGCACACATTTGGACTTCTCATTAATACTTATGATATCATAACGATGTAATAATGGCTAGAGTATAATCATATTTGTCACTGCTTACGCTGGAACGGTTAATAGTGATGGTACAATCTTCCTAAAAAGCAAGTTGTCTGGATAGAGTTCTTCCAAATTTACCTTGCTTCAAGATTGTGATCACCTCATATTACTAGCACTTTTGCCAGTTCCGAATGGTGTCGCAAAGCTGAAGGCGTGTGCCTTGTTATGGTTGTCCTTTTATTCATTGTAATAATACTCATTAATGCTCAAACACTACTTCAGTAGACGAATCGTTGAAGATTTTGTAAAGCCTCTGTTGATCAAACAAAAGGCGTGAAATTTATTTAAATGTAATTCAGACATTGGTACAACACATTTAAGCACAATATTTAGCCAATTTAATAATTGCTTAAAGGGCAATGCAACTCAAGAAAAGAGTTTATCCTACTTTATACATCGTAATATGCCTGTTTATTATATATATATAACATTACTCCGATTTCTGCTTTGGGAGAAATAATGTGAAAACTCTATCGGGTTTACCACTATTCATGCGAACACTGGAGGCCGCCATTATTAGGTGTGTGCGGACTTACGGTCAGTGATATGCACTAATGCATTTCAAAAGCACCCATTGAAACCATTGTCTGAATACTTGTAGGTGCTTTGACGAGTCTGCAAATCAGTGAAAAGCTTTTTGTTCGGCCCGTAGCGCACACGTCAGAGATTGCAAAGCATGTCGGGCAATTACAAGAACACGGCCGCTCCCATCATCTTTTGCCGCCGTAAGAATTAGTAAAATGTGGGTATGTTCACTTAAGGATTTCATGGGATCCAGGAGACCAAAATTGCCAAGTTATGTATCAAATAAAATGTCTGTTCACCCTCTAAACGATAATAATAGCCGAAAGCCATAGTTTCATTGCCCTTTAATACATGCTACATTTTTGCTCTAAAAATAATTACATGTTGGTAAGTCGTTTAATGCACAGCACGTAAATTGTCACAAAGTGGATTTCGACATTTTTGCAAACAAATGACCATATATAACGACTGATATAAAAACCATCAGGAAGCAACGGGTTAATTTGCTCTATAATTCCTAATTTTGCATTATCCTGCTATGCAAAGAGTGACAGTTGGGCTCCAATTGGGTTCAAACCCGTGGGGGGGGGGGGGGGGGGGCGGCATTGCAAGTTAAGCAAAACATGTCTTCATGTATTATGTGGGGGAGGAGTGGCATGGCAAGTTAAACAAAACATGTTTCCATATGTTATGTGTGCATTTCCTACAAGTGAGGCAATTAGCCAACGACCCCTCCCTTGGTACTTCTATAAGCTAAGCCACTGTTTGTAGAACTAGAAAATCCCTTTGGGAAAAGTTAGTTTACTCGAAACTAGGGAAGAACAAAATGCCTTTACCAGTATAAATCTAAAAGGATGGGTCTGCACATGATTTTTGAGTACACTGATTCGAGATAAAAACAAACTCGTTACTTTCTCAATGGCCTAGTCCCACTGCACCAGTTCTCCTTCCGATTCCTATCCGACCAGAATGTGACTTGGTCCGCATCATTCCGTTTTCTGATAGTACCTTCCGGATATCAAACGGATAGGACGCGGAAGGAGAAACGGTGTAGTGGGACTTGCCCATAAGTTTAAACGTGACTGTTCGAACGCGAAGAGGGATAGCGTTGATCTGCCGACTTTTCAATCCAATTTAATTGTTTGCTTCTACTGTACAGTGAGAAAATCCCCCAAGGAAGTTTACTTTAGACAAACAAACAGAGAGAAAAAGACAATGACAATCCGGCATCAGAAGCAGATTCTCCATTAGCTGGCCCATGCAGGGGCATAGCGTGGTAGGACTGAAGAGGGGGGGGGGGGGGGGGGGGGGGCACGCGAATTATTGAGGGCACACTTGCATTTCTTGATTTTGTACAGATATTTCCCGATTTGTCTTTGGGGGCGAACGATAACATGCATTTTACTTTTGTAATATTGTCTATATCTATAGTTATAACGATTAGTTTGTGATGTTAATGTGCAGGTTTTGGTTACTAAAGCTCAGCCTGTACTACACCTTTAAGTCATTATACCACATAGTTTCCATCCTTATTTTGTTGAAATCTATTTTTGTATAAAATTATGTACATACATATTTTGTGTGGGGTGGGGGAGGAGGGGAGCAGCAGTGGCAGCCCCCCACCCCTCCCCCCCCCCCCCCCCCCTCCTACACGAGTGTTGTTGACTATCTATCACTAACAAGATAATTGTTCGTAAGTGTTTGAGTCGGCAGCTCTCTGCAAACAAAAGTGCTAAATAAATTGAGAGCTTTCGGCCTATGAATGCAATCATTTTCTTTGAACAAAGAACATGTTTTGGGACTAGCTCCGCTTCTGTTTTTGAGTTACAGCTATATACCCTTCAACAATTTGTTTTGATCGCCACCACCATAAGCATCCTATCCAAACGAGCTTCTTCGACGTACTTGTCCCAGTAATATTTGAATCTGGAGAGTTATATGCTTCTTCGCGGATAGTGTGCAGTCTTGACATTCTTCACACAAATATGATTCCGGATATGGGAAATTTAAATAAAGGGTGCCTTCATAAAGAAATACTGAGCAACGATAGTGTTGTTATGCAAAAATAGGTGCCATTCAGACGAGAGTTTGATTATTTTACAGCTAAACTTCAGTTTAGCTGATCTACGCTTGGAATCAAACTTCACCATTTAAGTTGTGTAGTGATGTTATAGGCATCACATAATCAGTAACCATGTAAACTGAATGGATTTTTTTCCCCCGAGGACGGAGGTGAATATTGGAGGATCATTTTGTTGTTGTCAGAACAGTGATTTCATTATAGGGATACACATCGTTGGACGCAAGATATAGGAACTGACATTAATTTCTACAAGTTTACGAAAACCATGATGATAATCGGACATAGTGTTTCTTTTCGCGTTAGTGAAATGTTTCGTTTTTGTTATAGCGAAACTGATTATTGATTATGTAAAGCTGTATTTTCAGATAGTTATGTGTATACCAAACGATTACGAAAAGAATCACCAAGGTTCCCAACTTTCGGTTCTACGCATACGTATGTAGTAGAATTTTCCGCAGATAGCAGTTATTCAAGTTTTCTAAGGACCGTTTTTCTTCCCCGGGAAACCCTGACAATGGCTAGGGATATGTTGTATCATTTGAGGACATTAATAATACTATTAAAATAATTTTATTGAAAATACTATATATTTAAATAGTGGCATTATCTAAGGATGGTTAATGCATGATGACAGAGAGTGCAGCTTATCCAAAGACGGGGCAGTCTAACGCGAACGCAAAGGCAAAGCTTCATCTTCTGTTAAGACAGGTATTATATAAAATTCGAATGAAATGCCGCAAGTTGATTATAATTGGTTTCTGTGTAATTATTCCCATACACAAACAAACCGACACCAATTACAATTATTTTAGGAACAATAATGACAATAACGATTACAATAACAGCAGCAATACCCATGTATACAGTTATACTAGTATTAGCATGATCATTATTATTTTTCTTATTTTGGCTGGTAGCATAATTTTTGACATTTAAATAAAATATTATTATTAACATTTTATAACTAATATCATTATTATTATTGTTAGTAGTAGTATTATTAGTCTTATTTTATAACTATTAATATAATTATTAGTAGTATTATTATTATCATCATTTGTAATATTATGATTATTTTTTGTTTGTTATCATCATTATTATCACCACGAGTGTTGTGCTTTATTGTTATTGTGTTTTATTATGCCTAATACAAAATAATGGTGTTACAAGGGAACAAAATAATATTGTAGATCTTGAATGCGTCACGCTTAGTATCGAGTGGATCGAATGAATGACCAACTTGGATTAAATTGTATTTTAATCAATTTGAGATTATCCATTAATTGTAGATCGGGAGAACGTCACGACTAGCCGAGTATAGAGTTGATCAAATTAGGGACCAAATTCCTCATGATATGCTCGATCTAACGACCAATATGAATCAAAATGCACATCATTTTTCTGTTAACATAAGCTAAACAACCAATTACAAGATAAATATTACAGGTCCAAGTGAGTGTGATTAGATTTGAGGCAATGAATCCTTAATTTACGTTAATTCTTAGCAGGAGAGAGTGTCGCGACTAGCCGAGTACCGGGTGGATCGAAGGAAGGATCAACTCCGCTTTGACCCGATCGATCCCAAATCATTTTGAGTGTTCATTTTTGTTTTTGTATTGTAATTAATGTGAAGTAAAGAATTGATTCTAGATCGAGAGAGCGTCACGCCTATTGTAGTTTAGAGTGATCCATTAACTTTGTGGAAATTCAACCAAAAACCGTTCCTGGAGCTTTCACACTTCTCTCGTACCTTGATGTTTGGTTTATGGTAGCAAAAGATTGAAATGGGTTTGATATTTCAAATGTCCCCCTAATCATGGAGATATTTAAGATGTAATTTTAAACCGTTTATAGACTCTTTCGAACGTTTGCGTGAAGTATCCGGATTCGGAGACTAAATCTTCCATAATATCCGAATTCGGATTTCTTCACGCAAACGATCAGGATAAAATCAGACATCGATTATCATTAAATACACATTATTACTTTTCTATGGAAATCTCACATATCATTCGGCCAATAATATTGGTTAATAATTGAAGTCTCAAATATCACTTTTGGGAAAGTATAAAGTTAATGGATCACTGTTAAATCAATTTGAGATTATCTATTACTTGTAGATCGAGAGAGCGTCGCGACTTGCCGAGTATCGGGTGGATCGAATGAAGGAACAACTCCGCCATGACTTGATCGACCTCAAAGCCAACAAACTCGCCATGAAATCTCACGCCGTCAGCTCCAGACAGCTCAACAACATGGGGGAAGGGGAACAGAGAGATATGCTCAAAGTAAGTACAATTACTTTTTGCTTTATCTCTTTATGAATTCAGTACAAAATTTCTCCAATAACACCTAGCACTACACTAACAAAAACAACAACAGCAACAAATCTAAACTAAACAAAATCTAAACTAAACAAAAATCTCTCTTACGTCTCATTAAATAACTCAAACAAACTGGGCAGTCCGCAAATCATGTTCCATCACATTTAAAAAAGGAGCGTTTTCTAAAGTGTAATGGAAGTTTACCATTCTTTCCCGCTATCTCATATACAACGTTTCTCTTCAATTGATCGAACGAAGGAAAATCAAGATCAGTTTGTTGGAACTTACTAATACAACACCTTTTTATATGTGAATACAAATTGAATACATTACTTGGTAATGTACCGACAAAGAATTGTAATTTCACAATCGAAATAAAGTTAAATGTTACTGGGTGTAATGTGGCCAGGAGACCGGTTATAATTATTGCCTTCGTTATGAAGGCCTATATGGAGTGTGTAAAGAGTGGGCGGGCAGAGAAACCACTTATATGCAGTGTATACGGTTATAACCTGCGTATATTGGCCACCTTTGGGAAACAAGAAAGGTGGCCGCTGAAGACATGTGACATATACAGACTAGTCCAATTAGACTATCACTTTAGGTGTCAAAAATGTGTATATGTTTTTTTAATTTTTATTTCGTTTAGGAACTCCCTTTATGTTTGTTTTATTGTTTTATGAACTATTAGTAGGGCCACATGCCCCTATGCCCCCGGCGCCCGCGTTTTTCTAAACTTTATTTTTTATTTACATCAAAATCTAGACATTTTTCTCAAATACTCGATCTTGAAAGCGCGCTGGAAAGCCAAGATTAGCTCGCGTGTGTTTAATTAGAAGCAAGCCTAGCCATTTTCTCGATAAAATCGTGATTTCACACACCATGATGACTGTGAGGTGATCGATGTATTATACGCATGTACGATGACTCTTCCTAGTCGCATCGTCGTGGTCGTAGTCCGCATCGAGATCGGCCACTAATTAATGGTCACCCTTGCCCTTGGATGTCGCAGAGTCGCAGAGTTTGATGTATAGAAATGTATCACATAAAGCTGGTTAAAGGGAAAGTTGAGTTTTGGTAGAGAGGGCGCTAGACTACTTAATTGGTTTGTGAGGTAATGAAAAACTGAGTGTAAAATTTGAAAGAGCATAATATTTAAACAATAAAATCATCTTTGTTTGATCAAAATCGGTTCAGAAACAGCTGAAATATCCATAAATATAACAATTTGTAATAAACCCGGGGCCCCGGGTTTATTAGAGAATTTTGAACCAGCCGTTAAAAATTCAAAAAAATGCTTCCTCTTTTCAAAAAGTTACAAAATAGGTATTTAAATAGTTGTTGGTTATTTCTCTATCTAATCACTATTTCAACAAAGCATCACATGCACAATATTTTATTCAACATGGTTAAAACCGATGAGTGTTTAGAGAGCGCCCTCTTACGTTTTAACGGCTCTTTTTGAATGATAACATGATCTTTACTACGTCATTTGTAATTTTGTGTTCCTTTCTAGTTATAACTATTAGTTTGTAATGTAATGATGCAGGTTTTGGTTACTAAAATTCAGTTTCACTAAAACTGTACTCTCCTTACCAGAACTCAACTATCCCTTTAACAGCACGCTTTGTATTTGAGGAAAATGGCTAGGCTTGCGTGTAAATAAAAATCAATAAAAAAAACTCGCCCCCGGCGCTATGCCAATGAACGCTATACGTTCCGCTCGCTCTGTCTCTCTTGAAACAAATCTTTTTGTTTTTGTTTAGTAGTTTGCATGTTACCGAATAAAATTACAATTTTTTTAAAAACACGTTACTTGTTTCTGACCCCCTTTATTATAATTGTTGTATGTTTTACGGTTGATTAAAGATTGTCGTGCGTTGGCATGATTGGGATGTATTAAATTACACACTGCGGGTCGCCATTTTGAACTATATGTGAGCACTGCATAACACTGGATCAGTGTGCATTAGCAGCATTACGCACCGTGCGCGAGGCGTTCGCAATATGGCGCCACGCATATATGATCTACGAATCAGAACTACCTTTTAAAGTTCTGTTGCCTGCTCATTATACATGATTACAACTTTGCGTCTGTAAGAATTAAAATTATATTTAGTTGGAGCATGAACCTATAATAGGTGCATGTTTAGAGCTTGTTTCTAATGTAACAGGCATGATGGGGGCGCTATTACACTATTCGTTGCAGAATATACGACTCTGATTCGTTGCAGAGCGCATAATACTCAGTCCACCTGCCATCTCTCTCTCTCATTTTATTTACTGTATTATCTTTTCTTTTTACATATTTTCTACAGTTTCACATCGGGGGCGCTATTACTACTCGTTGAAGAGCGAGGTCATGGTTCACATTGATCACATGAGTGCATTTATACCAATTATAACAGCAAAGAGGGCCCTTACAAAAAAATAGAAGAAGATTAATATTAAAGATCATCTCTCTATCTCTTTGATTTCTTTCTGTTTAACAGCTTGTTTCTCAACGGGGGCGCTATTACTACTCTTTGAAGAGCGAGGTCAAGGTTCATATTGATCGCATGAGTGCCTTCAATCCTCGAGTCGAGCGTGCCAAGAGACTCCTCGCTCCGGCCAGGTAACCATGGTAACTTTAAAGAGAAGGTTTATACAACATAAACCTTTTCTTAAAGGGATAGTTGAGTTTTGGTATAGAGGGCGCTACACAAAATAATTTTTGTGAGATAATGGCAAACTGAGTGTCAAATTCGAAAGAGCATACAGTTTTACTGACAGAATAAACTTTATTTGATAACAATCTGTTCAGAAATGCCTGAAATATCCATAACATAACCATTTGTAATAATTGTGGGGCCCCACAAATATTCGATAATTTTGAACCAGCCGTAATTTTTTTTTTTTAAATGCTTCATTTTTTAAACAAATTACAAAAGAGGTTTTTAAATAGTTGTTGATTATCCCTCCATCTAATCACTATTTCAACAAATCATCACATGCACAATAGTTTATTTAAAATGGTTTAAACCGATGAATGTTTGGAAAGCGCCCTCTTGAGTTTGAACGGCTCTGTTTGAATGATAACAGGCTCTTTACTTAGTCATTTGGACTATTAGTTTGTAATGCAATGGTGCATGTTTTGGTTACTAAAATTAAGTTTGACCAAAACTGTACTCTCTTTACCAGAACTTAACTATCCCTTTAACATGTGCAAGAAACTGATGAGGGGCCGATAAAATGTGTGTTACTGTGATCCGATATCGCCATTGATTGATGTGTGAAGAATCCATGTTGAATGGATGTTATAGAGTACCGAAGTAGTGACGTCACATGCTTTTGTTATGGCATAGTAATGGTTCTAAACAACTTGTCCTTTCATACTGGCATTTTGGAGTGGGTCGGAGCCGGTCGATTGCCTTCTTAGCAACCGCTAGATCACCAATTCATTGCTTGCCTGACATTGTTTAGAACCATTACACATGGCAATGAATAGCTCTGACGTCACACTTCGGTACGCTATATGGCTTGGGCGAACGGGCAAATTTTTTTCCAGGGTGCTGAGGCCTTTTGCCCGAATACCGTCTTACACATTGTTTTACCTGACAAGCAAAACAAGTAATTAATTATTTAGCTGTAAATAATATACATACCCTGTACTTTTTAAGATCACGCCCAAATTTGACATAATTTTGCGCCAATTTTATATGAATTTGCCCGAATATTATATGATTTTGTCTAAATTTGGGGTACCTTTTGCCCGTTGAATATGGCCGTTTTCAAACCTCTAGATGGGTGCAGCCCCCTAGCCCCGCCTCGTAAGCGAAAATGGAAAGTATTTGCTAATTGGCCCGAATTCTCATCAGTGGCTCAAATTGAGTCCGGCCTAAAAGACAAAGACTACCGGTAACCATGCAGTTAACCCAAACGCAGATCTATTGTCTCGCTGCTATGATTATGGTCACCATCCAGTCAATCCCTTGAGTTCTGATTATAGGCATCAGGACAATGGGCCCTTTGAAATCCAGTCATAGTATACTCTGTCATCAGCAAAATTGCGTCCTGGATCATCCTGGACATTGTATTGCTGGTGACTATGACTGAATTTCAAAGAGTTCATTGTCCTGATGCCTATAATCAGAACTCAAGGGATTGACTGGATAATGAAAGGAAACCATTATAACATCTACGGGGACCATAGATAAAAGACAATAGGTCTGCTGGTGCAAAATGTTACCGGTGCAAAGTGTTACCGGTAGTCTTTGTCTTTTTAGGCCAGGTTCAAATTGAGCCACTGATGAGAATTCGGGCCAATGTAATTACTCAGTGTACATCGCCGATTGATGCACTATAACTAAACTACGTAAATCCAACTTAACTCACGTAAATAATGTATAAGTTGTTTCACCATCCATCTTAACTAAACATGCAATTTTGTAATAATTATTACCAAGCATTACTACTTCAAGAGGTACAGCGCCTGGTGGAATTCCAAACTCAGAAAAAAAGAAAACAAATTAACACAAATTCGTTTATCCTGCGAGGCTGATGGGGGATGTTCCCCAACGATTTTGTTATCATTATTTTTTTTAATTTTTTTAAATATAAATTGAAATCGCAAATAACGGTTGTACTAATACTACTTTATAACTTTCCGTTCATACAGGCGAGATTGTTTGGACGCCATGGTCAGAGGAATGACCAACTTGCCGGACATCGATGGAAGTCTAGCTGCCTCGGCCAGACGACAGATGGAGTTATCTCTAGCGGACATCCCCGCCGGAGCACCGGGCGAGGATGCAGCTGGGAGGCGCGGTGGAGGACGGAGTTTGACCACACCAGAGTGTCGTATTTTCCCCAGAATATGAAATGATAATAACTGTTGACAACTGTATCGTCAAATTTGTTGTTTTATTTATAAATTTGGATGATCCCACGACCTTGAACTGGACAGACGATTCTCGTTTAAAGAGATCTATAGTAACATTTCCAAATTCACAAAACGTCATTGTCTAGTGGTTCTCTCATACCTTATTGTATTCGTATTACCAATAGAAGCATGGAACAGATTTTTTTTTTTTCGAATTTCCATTTCATTAGAAAATCTATATGTACGATTTAATTGTACAAAGTCAGTGCAGTGAGTGAGCAATATCATTTTGCATTTCGCTCATTACTCGGATACATAACATCCATTCAATGTGAAATGTTCACACAATAGGACATATTTTAGATCACAAAACTCCACATTAGACCAACCATTCATCACTTTATGCACAATACAACAAAGTTACTAGATCCCTTTAATAACAGAAGGTCAGTTTATTTTATTGTACAACCATCCAATGGTGTGGTGCCATTATGCGATCATCATTGCGTAGTACATAGGGGATGGGGCGGGAGGCAACTGCTCCCCCCTAATAATTTTCTAATCCTAATGATTGAAATAAAAAAAATCAATAAAAAAAAATCATCTCGGATCTAATATAGCCAAAAGAAGGAACACATGGTTTCCTAGTTTGAGTGATTTTGGGGAGCGGCCGTCTTGGATTTTAGAAGGTTGCCATGGTAATATATTAAATTTAGTATCATAAATGGATTGTTTACCCCCAAACCCCCTAGAAAGTGGTAATTATCTTAATTTTTGCCTTCCGTGTTCACAATGCAAATTAGGAACATAACCTAATTATGCTAATATGCAATGCCAATGTTGCCAAGATGGCGACCATGTTAAAATATCTTTAATACATATTTAGAATATAATCGGACAATAATACCCTGTATGTATGGTTTCAAACGAAACAGGCTTTGGTTGTGGTTTGTTCTTTGCTAAATGCAGTTTTATCACGGTTCAAACATTTACAACAATCACCGTCAACGTCACGTACGATAAACTGTTTTTTTTCAATTAGTCTTGTTTCGAAAAATATTGATCATCGTGGTGAAATGTTTACTTTAAAATTATGTTCGTTGTCTCACGATGTAGACGTGTATAATACAGCGACGTTTCGACCGCTCCTACTGGCCTTATCTAGCTGAATGAAGTCCTTGTTTGTTTGATTGTAGTTTCAGTTTGATTCATAAAAACATGTCCTGTTCCTCTCAATGTCCTTGTTCTCAAAACCTCTCAATTGCTATTCAGTATGGTCACTGATGAATCCTCGTGGTACTTCCGATTGTGTAAACAAGAAAATGGTATCGAAAATAATATCGCTAGTGATATTCGTTTGTCTCGCAATGTAGGTCATCTATGGAATCTAAAAGATCACGACGGTAGAAAATGGTAGTGTGCATATTGGTAATTTATCGTTCAATTTCAATATGGCGGTCACTACTAATGGGAGCGCCGAGGGCCTTGTGTTTTCATGCCGTGGGGGGGGGGGGGGGGGGGGGGGCATAGATTTTGACCTGACAATTTTTGCACGAAGAAAAGAAGAAAGAAAATGGGTCTCCCACCATTTTGGAGGGGCTAGGAAAATATATGTTGGCATTATCATTTTACATGAAAGGTCTCAAAGGAGATAGTATGATTATGTCAAACATTAGAAACATGGAGCAGGTTTCGGTTTCCTAATTTCTCTTTGGTCAATTGAAGATTCTTTATGATTAAAATTAGAGTACAGAAGGCGATGACGTCATGAAAATCTTTTGTTAGAATTTCAAATTTGAACTTCATTTTCATTAGAGGGCATGCACAATAATGTCTAAATACCTAAAACCAATTGCCTATCTAAATTAATACTTCAAT